>JADDOH010005118.1:0-115790 GCA_016648135.1 Agrypnia vestita
AAATGTATAACCTAGGTACTGGAGAAAATTATAAAAAATATAATAACACCATTCGATATTATATAACTTAATCACCATTATATTTATGTTTTTTCATTTTTAATGAGACTGACAGAATAATAGGTACAATATACATAAAAAAACAATACAATATTTATAAAAAATTTGTCAACTATGTAAAGTGTGATTACTTATTATTATGTACATATATTATTTTACAATTTAATCTTACTTTTTTAGCAGAGCGGCGAAATTAATAATAAAATATATATTTTTTAACTATTCATTCGATAAAGATTAACTTTTCAATTGATGAGTAACTTGTTGGTGAAATGGTCATGACACTCGCATAGTGATCTGGTGGTTGGTGGTTCGAGCCCCATTCCAGGATACCAGCAAGTTAGTCCTTTTTTCATAGCAAAAACGTTTAGCTTATTTTTAAAATAGTAAGAATATTGATGCGACACGTATTCCGTGTTCGCATCACTATTTATTACATCTATATATGATATATATATATATATAATATAGTATATGTTTATTTATATTTTCATTTATTTATGTAAGCGAGTCCCCGTCAATATTAGGTCCTTACATATGAAATTGACGTTTAATATGGGAGGAACATAAAGCCGATTTTTTTTTATTATAATATATTTATTTAATCAAAGTATGTACCATTGCTATCTATGCACTTTTGCCATCTCATAGGTAGTTCATCGATCCCTTTACTATAAAAACCATTCGGACGGGAATCAATAAAATCTTTGAAAGCGGTTTTGACTGCCCCATCGGAGTTGAATTTTTTCCTTTGCAAGAAGTTATCCAAATTTCTAAAAAAATGGTAATCTGTTGGGGCAAGGTCCGGAGAGTACGGTGGATGTCTTGACATTCCAATTGAAGCTCCTCTAATTTGGTAGCCGTCTGTTGTGCAGTGTGTGGTCTAGCGTTATCATGAAGCAGCAGTGGCCTAGAGCGATTAACCAGCCTCGGTTGTTTAGCAACTAGCTTTTCCATCATGGTTTGCAGTTGCTGATAATAGACATCTGCCGTAATCGTCTGGCCAGATTTAAAAAAGCTGTAGTGAACGACACCAGCACTAGTCCACCAAACGCTCACAAGTAACCTTTTTTGAGTCAATTTTCGCTTGGGGCATGGTTTGGCTGGTTCGGCAGGGTTCAGCCATTGCGATGAGCGCTTCCGATTATCGTACAGGATCCACTTTTCATCACAGGTAATGATTCGATTTAAAATCCCTTCATTATTGTGCCGTTTGAGTAATGCAACGCAGCAGTCACCGCGCGTTTGTTGATTTGCTTCACTCAATTCGTGAGGTACCCACCTTTCAAGCTTTTTCACCTTACCAATTTGCTTCAAGTGGATTAAAACAGTTTTATCACTAACACCGCAGCCTGCAGCTAACTCGGATGTGGTTTTGCGATGGATCCGCTTCCACAATAGCCTTCAATTCTTCATTATCAACTTTGGTCTCCGGCCGTCCACGGGGCTTGTTCTGCAGGTCGAAATTTCCAGAACGAAAACGTTGGAACCAAAAACGCACTGTGTTTTCTTTTGCGGCACCGTCGCCATACACATCATTAATCCTTCAAGCCGTTTCTGCAGCACTGGTGCCACGGTGGAACTCGTAATCGTAAATAACGCGATATTTCAAGTTTTTCATTTTGTAAACTGAGTGACGCAAAGAAAAAAACAATTGAGGAAAAAACAAATGAATTATAATTTTCAAAACACAAATACATGAGTAAATAGCTGTATAAATTTGGATTTGGAATTCCTAACCAAAGAGAAGATATTTGAGATCAAATTTGCCAGTACGGCAAAACGCCAATTTCATATGTAAGGACCTAATATAAGCAAAGCGTAGGTAATGCACATGAAAAATGGATGAATCCTGGAGTATTCGCGAAAACGGCGCTATATAAATTATCCAAATATTACTATTAAAACATTTTAAAAAATCTGTAAAATTTGGCTGTGATGCTTAACCTTAAATAATGGTAGACATTCGTCAGCGTCCACCATTTCAAGCTCTGCTTTATATTTGTGGAATATCTTTTGTTGGCAGACCCCTAAAGACATGCAGTTGCAACAAATGATACTAAATTACTGAAGAACTCGCATCCAACCACTACATTAATGGTTTATTAATTCAGGTCACTCGTTCCAGAATCGATTATAAAATAGTTTTGTAATAATATAAAAGTGTTGCAAATTCATATTTATGCTGGTATACACGGGATGGCCCAACAAGAGCTCAACATTTGAATTAGACCCCAACTACAATGGCCCACCCTTCCCCGGATGGATAACTTTCACTTGTATTCTACCAATTACAATAAAAGTATTTTTTTCATTTAAATTTAAAACGATGTAACATTTATAAAGCCCTGGCAAAAATATTTAAGACCGATATAATCGCACAACTGTTGGAAATCGGACCCGGAACTCCTCGCATGGAAAACCACTGGACTCGAGGGCGGCTCTAAAAGACTTGGTGTGTCAGTTGCGGGCAAGTAAGCTGGTGCCTTATGGTGAAAGAGCCATTTTTCTTCGCCATTATCTCCGATTCAGCATCGATTCTGAATCAGGCCAATGAATATTATACTGCCCCGTGATTGCGCTTCCCTTTTCCGAATAGTCGTTCCGAGTAGCTTGTTGGTCTTGTGGTTAGGACACTCGCCTCGTGATCTAATGGTCGCGGGTTCGAATCTCAGCCCAGACTAGGAAGTTAGTCCTATTTTCATAGCACAAGCGTTTAGCTTAGTTTGAAAATAGTAAGAATATTGATGTGACACGTATTCCGTGTTCGCATCTCTATTTATTTAAAAAAAAAAAAAAAAAGATGGATGCCTCGCTGATCCCGAAAATCAACGGCCTTGATCTTTCCAGCCGATGGAACCATTTATGGGTTTCAGGTTCGCCAGGTTAAGCTGAAGCTCAATATTTTGACATTTCATTAATTTCTGGCGTATAGCAATGGATACATGTTTCATCAGAAGTCACAATATGCTGCAGAAACTCTTTAGGATTACACTTTAACATGTACAATCACTCCGAAGTTGTCGTGCGATTTCGTTCTTATTCCAGTGAGAGCAAACGTGGCACCCATCTTGCCGATGCTTCCTCCTGCCCAATTTTACGTGTAGAGTTTGTTGATTTCTTTTCTTTCTGATTTTGTTATATGACCTTATAAACAAATAAACACAAACTTCCCAGACAAACGTAAAGCTCTTCTACAAATCTCTCTAAAGTTTTAAAGTCAGTCGTCGTTCGAAAGATGGCAGTAAAAATGTTACAAATATTTTGAATCAATAGCGCCATCAGTCATTAAACACAGATACTTATCCGGATTCCGGATGACAATATTATTTGAACGTCATCCGCATTACCAATAAGCACTATATAAAAAAATATAAAACACTTTTCTCATATTAAAATTATTTACCTTGCAGATCTCTTGAGAATACAATATTCTCATTCGGAAAATACTGCTGTGTTTTCGCCTGCCCCTGGAGACCAGCCAGACTTGGAGACAGTTTCCAACCCTAAAAAATCCTCAAGCAGGTGCACACTTACCCCAGCTCCTAAGGTATTTTCATGTTCTCATTGCCCGTTCACGAGCAAGCAGAAAGCTTCCTTAAGGAATCACGAGCTCTCACACACTGGAAAGAAATTATTTTCATGTTTGCAGTGCGATTATTCATGCAATCAGAAGTCACTCTTAAAAAGACATGCTCTTACGCACACTGGAGAAAAATTGTTTTCATGTTCGCAGTGTGATTATTCTTGCAATCAGAAGTCAAGCTTAAAAACACATGCTCTTAAGCACACTGGAGAAAAATTGTTTTAATGTCCGCAGTGCGATTATTCATGCAATCGAAAGTCGCACTTTAAAACACATGCTCTTACGCACACTGGAGAAAAATCGTTTTCATGTTTGCAGTGCGATTATTCATGCAATCATAAGTCAAATTTAAAAAGACATGCTCTTACGCACACTGGAGAAAAATTGTTTTCATGTTCGCAGTGTGATTATTCTTGCAATCAGAAGTCAAGCTTAAAAACACATGCTCTTAAGCACACTGGAGAAAAATTGTTTTCATGTCCGCAGTGCGATTATTCATGCAATCAGAAGTCAAGCTTAAAAAGACATGCTCTTACGCACACTGGAGAAAAATTGTTTTCATGTTCACAGTGCGATTATTCATGCAATCGGAAGGCAGGCTTAAAAACACATGCTCTTAAGCACACTGGAGAAAAATTGTTTTCATGTCCGCAGTGCGATTATTCATGCAATCAGAAGTCAAATTTAAAAAGACATGCTCTTACGCACACTGGAGAAAAATTGTTTTCATGTTCGCAGTGTGATTATTCTTGCAATCAGAAGTCAAGCTTAAAAACACATGCTCTTAAGCACACTGGAGAAAAATTGTTTTCATGTCCGCAGTGCGATTATTCATGCAATCAGAAGTCAAGCTTAAAAAGACATGCTCTTACGCACACTGGAGAAAAATTGTTTTCATGTTCACAGTGCGATTATTCATGCAATCGGAAGGCAGGCTTAACATTACATGCTCTTACGCACTCTGGAGAAAAATTGTTTTCATGTTCGCAGTGCGATTATTCTTGCAATCAGAAGTCGCACTTAAAAAGACATGCTCTTACGCACACCTGAGAAAAATTGTTTTCATGTTCACAGTGCGATTATTCGTGCAATAGGAAATCTGATTTAAAGGTACATGTTCTTAAGCATACCGGAGAAAGACTCTTTACATGTTCTATGTGCCATTATTCATGCAATCGGAAGGCAGGCTTAAAATTACATGCTCTTAAGCACTCTAGAGAAAAATTGTTTTAGAAAAACTTTTTCTTGTTCACAGTGTACCTTATACGTGCAAACAAAACTACAAGTGGAAGCAAGGTAGTTGCTTTAGAATAGACTTGTCTAGTTAACCAACTACCTTTACCTTTTCTATGTTACAAATAATTCAGAATAAATAAAAAAAAATCTGTCGTAGGATTTTAATTTTAATTTTTAACGAATAAATCGGAAAAACGTCAAAGAGTATTTATAAAATTTTAATTTATAAGAACATCGTAGATATGTTTGTTTTGTTTGTTTTGGTCAATAAATTTATTGTCAAAAATATTTTTTATTTTTATTTTAAATATGTTTTTATTTATTGCAGTTTTGATACTTCGATGAGTATATACCAAAAAAAGTATATATAAGAAATTAAACTTTGATTTGTTTATATTGATGAGCACGCGTCTGTTTGGGCTGAAGACATGCACGAACACGATCGATTTTCCAAAAGACGACGGCTATCCAAAATTAAAATTCACATATTTTATCAAATAACAAAAAATGTAGTTAAATTTAAATTTTTGCAACTCGGGTTACTAATTATATCCAATATAACTTAAGCTACTCCGTCATATCCACGTCACGTCTCCTTTCCATGTACCCCCAGCCGCTGGTGATGGCGCCATGGAGCCCTCCTTCAGCGGAGATCTCAGCCGCGTGTCTCACCACGGGGCCGGTCGCCGCGTGCTGACGGCACCGAGGAGGTCCAGCATAGGTCATCCTTCACAGCTCTCCGAGGCAGGCGGATGAAGGCAGCATCGGATCCAACCAGGCATGGTCGGTCGGAAGCCCTCGTGGGGCGCACTGCGCAGGTCTGGTCGCTGTTCCGTCGCTTTGCCGCTGGTAGTTCCTCATCAGGGCTGGCTGGAATCTTCTCAGATGTAAGAAGCTCGTGCGTCTATAGGTCGGACACGAGGTGTTGACCGCTCAAGGGCTTCAACAGAACAGGAAAGGGGCAGCCTCTCAGCAAGCTGGCTGATGACGGCTGGAGACCAGAATCGAAAAGAGTCCTTTTCAAACGACGTGGAAACAGGGGTGGGGGTGCACCTCCTCCCGCCTGCTCTCCGGTCGGCTGCCGTGAGGGTGCCAGTGTTGCCAGTAAGTCTTCAACCCCTCACCGTTATCTCCACATACATCTGAACACGTTATTAAATCTCTCACACACACACACAATATACAATTACATATTAAAATAATTTAATCATATCCGTTCTCAACTACACAAAAGAATTCTAGTTCCTTATTTAATATAATAAGCTGTGCTTACAATTACATATTATAATAATTTATTCTAAACTTTGCATAATGAATTCTAGTTCATTATTTTTTTTAACTAGCGGTCCTTACCCGGCGTTGCCTGGGTTACAGATTAATTGAAAAAATATGTTTTAGAGAGGAGGAATACCATTGTTATGCAAAGTCTATACTAATAAGGATGTTTCTATTTCGCTCCACACAGGAGCTGGATGAGCTCTCCGGGAGAGTGGTGTGGAGGGATGTTTTCTTCAGGATTGTAAAAAGCAAACAAGCATATTTTAGTTCTGATCTGTACCATTGTGTTTTATTTTTGTAACATTACCAAATGATATATACCATAATTGTCGAGATTCCTCTACGTTTAAAATAAAATTCGATAGAAATCGTGTAGAATTTCCCTATCACTCATTTACATGTTTCCACAAAATTTCTCAAAGACCAAAAAACTTAAATTTATATAGATTACTTATTATAAAGAGATTATATAATTAATGCAAATAAAGGAAATACTTCATGTTCAGTTTCTGTGTTGAAATTGAAAAAAAACAAGGTGGTGAATTTTTTTTTAAGATAAATCTTTTAGGGCAATGAAGTGCAGTGCAGTGGTGCCCTCTTTAAAAGCAGACAAACTATTAAAACAAAACAAAAATATTAGTATTCCTTAAACTATGTCCATGTCCAGAACAGAAATCAATAAGAATAACTTTAGTAACCTGCAGTATCGGCATTTTACAGTTTAAAATTTGAACGATACACATTCTTACGAACCTCACGGAGCATGGAGCACACACACCATACATCTCTCATTTTGACAGTTAATGTGTCCATCAGGATTGCCGGGAAAATATCTCAACAAGGATCAATATATATTGACATATTTATTTGAGGCCACGGCTGTATTCACATTGGCCGGCCCTAAATACATATTTCTATGACTGGCCACACCGCCCTCGCTTGATAGAAATGATCGCACTATCTACCAGTGGCGTGCAACGCATACAAGCAAAAAAGCTGTGCGTTAGTAAAGATTCTGGGAAACAAATATTAGGTAATTAAATAATCCTAATCTTAACCCTAGAATCCTACACTGTTTTGCCCAACCGATTTTCCTACAAGGGAGCCTGAGCACCCCAGACTTTGGGAATTGTTATTTTTTTAATGAAACAATTTTAAAAGTACATTTCTTTATTAGACGTAGGACTGTAAACTTAAGATCAAAAATCAAAATAAATCTACTTATTATTAATAAGTTGTAGCACTTTTGGCATATTTTTATTTGATGTTCCAAACAAATCGGAGTTTTGCACTTCGTACAATAAGTTTTGCACTTCCGGTCCTTACTCCTGGGACAGAATCCACAACACCCCTGGATGTGATGCTGAGGAATCAAGCTTTCATTTGGCATAGGTTTTTTAAGGATACCACAAATAATTTCTCTTATATCCCTCCTCAAACTTGGCTTTTGCAGGCGTTCTTCCAAATAATGACTCACGAGTTGGTGACCCATTTTTTTTTAAAGTTCTTCTGAATTTTATTTCTGATTTATTTGTTGCCTTTGAACATTTGTAGAGAATCCAAGAGTTAATGCCAATACCATTCAAAAGTACATAAAATGCACATCGGCCACCACAGCGATTTTCTTTGGACGGAGTATTTTTTAGCCATTGCATCGAAAACGTCGTCGCCATTTTTGGTTTTATTATAATAATTCATTATTTCCTGGAGCTCTACTTCATTATTTTTGTCAGGAGAATCACGAACAGTTGACAACATAATGATAACCTTCTTATTGGCTGATTTTAGCAGACAATAGGATAAGAGAGTTAGATCCATCGTACGCAAACATAGCAGAGTTTTTTTCTCGGTCTCATAGCTTTAAAA
Organism: Agrypnia vestita; assembly: GCA_016648135.1. Lineage (NCBI taxonomy): Eukaryota > Metazoa > Arthropoda > Insecta > Trichoptera > Phryganeidae > Agrypnia > Agrypnia vestita. The sequence continues at coordinate 8,027 of JADDOH010005118.1, forward strand.
ATAAGACCGGTATTTCACTTTTATTTTTGCGTGTTGTACCTACTATTGTTTTTTAGCATTTTATCTATCATTTTATCATTATAACCATTATTTTTAGCTATTTGTTTTATTGTGTTAAGTTCACAATTATAATTTAAAGTGCTAAGGGGAACGTTAATTAATCGGTTTAATAGGGAATGGAAACTGGCCATTTTGTGTGATATGGGGTGTAAAGAATCGTGTGGAATTGCAGTATCCGTATGGGTTGGTTTTCTGTATATATTGAAATCTAATTTATTATTTACTACCTTAATTGAAAGATCTAAAAAATTTAAGGAGTTGTCTAAATTTTTCTCCATGGTGAATTTAATGTTTTTGTGGAGTGTGTTAATGTGTGCAAGGAAGGAATCTAATTGTCTATCAGTACCTGTGAAAATACAGAAAATATCGTCTACATATCTTAACCATTTAAATATACAAGATTTTACAAGAGGGTGACTAGAGTTTAATAATTCTGTTTCAAGATCATTTAAGAACATTTCGGCGAGTATCGGTGACAAAGGGGATCCCAATGTGAGTCCGTCTTGTTGTTTATAAATCAAATCATTAAATTCAAAATAGTTTTGTGATGTACAGACATCATAAACTCTAGTCATTTCTTTTACAAACGTGTCATCCAAAGCAGAATCACAGAGTAATTGTATAAATACATTCTTAGCATCTTGTACCGGAACATTTGTGAACAGATTAACAACATCAAATGAAATTATTTTAGAACTAGGCGGGATATCTAGATTTTCAACATTTTTAATAAATTCAAAGGTATTTTTAACACTGTATCTTGGTGAAAACAATTTAAGCGCGATTATTAATTGGTTAAGTTTCTTACAAAGATAATAATTAGGGGCACTTACATATGAAACTACAGGCCTAATTGGTATGTTAATTTTGTGTAGTTTGGGAAGTCCGTACATTCGTGGGGGTTGAGGATTCATATTAATTAGGAGATTCCCGTAATTACCCGTAACAGTTGGACACAGTTTAATGGTTTCTTTTAATTTGAAATTTTGCCGTTGGGTTTGTTTTTAATATTTGGAAGTTATCATTATTGAGAAATTCGTTACATTTATTTAAATAATCGGTTTTATCTAGAATTACAATACTGTTGCCTTTATCTGATCGTGTGAGAGTAAGATTTTTGTCAATAAGAGTCTTTCTTATATTGTTCACTAAATATATTTCACTGTTATCACTATTTTTGTCTTTGGTAGTATTCTTGAAAATATCAGCACAACGATGTTTCAGAGATGGCGATTCCTTGCTTAGGGCTGCATCAGTGTCTACTGCCAATTGGATGAGAGGTTTGTCACTAGAGGTTTTTATACCATATTTAAACCTTTTTTTAAAAGGTTTGTTTCTTTATCGGAGAAATCATCAGAAATCAATAAATAATATAAGCTTTGTCTATATTTCGCGTATCGTATAGATATAATGGTTGATCTGCCAAACTTACTAGATAAATAATTACGATTTTTAAATTGGAATTACTCGTTTAATATTTGCGTGCCGGGTTATTTTATTGACATTTTTGGAATCAGAACACACAATTTACCGGAAAATGTGTGAATATTAAAAATAGCTACTAACGCCACATTGTGCACTTTCCCATTTCTAGAGAGATATCTACGTACGTTTATATTTCTTCTCATTCATTTATTTATTTCATTTTAATCATGATTTGAAAGGAGGCTAATTGTGGTGGATCCTGTAAAGAAGGGTAAATGAATATATATTCAAGAACACATTCATATTTGTGAAGTTGTAATTTTTCAGAACAAAGTTCTGTGAAATATTTAATAACCAAATTAATTAATCAATTAGAAAGACATACAGAAAAATCTAATTCACGAAAAAATATTAGGTTACTACTGGGATTCGAACCCAGGTCACCTCCTTTCCGGGGCCGGTGCTCTGACCACTAAGCTATAGCAACCCTCTATGTTTCCGTGAATATATCGACCTTATATGTAGTTCTTATTTTTATTAATTGATTAATTTTTATTTTTGTCCATAGAGCAATCCACTTTTTTGATACGGTAGTTGAAATTACTTTGCAATGCCACCGCTAGATGGACGCCATGATTAATTGAATAATTCATTTTTATTTGGACATACATTTATACAACAGATATTATATATTCAAGAACACATTCATATTTGTGAAGTTGTAATTTTTCAGAACAAAGTTCTGTGAAATATTTAATAACCAAATTAATTAATCAATTAGAAAGACATGCAGAAAAATCTAATTCACGAAAAAATATTAGGTTACTACTGGGATTCGAACCCAGGTCACCTCCTTTCCGGGGCCGGTGCTCTGACCACTAAGCTATAGCAACCCTCTATGTTTCCGTGAATAAAATAAATAAAAGTGGATTGCTCTATGGACAAAAATAAAAATTAATCAATTAATAAAAATAAGAACTACATATAAGGTCGATATATTCACGGAAACATAGAGGGTTGCTATAGCTTAGTGGTCAGAGCACCGGCCCCGGAAAGGAGGTGACCTGGGTTCGAATCCCAGTAGTAACCTAATATTTTTTCGTGAATTAGATTTTTCTGTATGTCTTTCTAATTGATTAATTAATTTGGTTGGTAAATAAATGTCATCCTGAAAGAAAATAATCAGTTTTCGTGTCAATTGCCATAGACAATATGCTTATTTATTAAAGATGGTTCGTTCATAAACAAACTGTCGTATTGTAATTTCATTTTATACTTACCGCAGGAATCCGAACTTAATTTTTCCATGTTTGCAAATAAACACAAACTTATCAACTTTTAAGCATGAAATTTTGATAGGGGCCATATAAAAATTGGCGTTAAAATATAGATATTTACTTTACAGATCTCTTGACAATACAAGATTATTTTAAGGAAATTTCATCTGGGCCTTCGCCCTCCTCTGGACAGCAGCCGGAAATGCTGAGTATCGCTGAAAAGAAGAAATTTTCATGTTCGCAATGCAATTATTCGAGCAATATAAAATCACACTTAAATAGTCATATTCTTACGCACTCTGAAAGAAAACTATTTTCATGTTCACAGTGCAATTATTCTTGCAATCGGAAATCAAGTTTAAAATTACATGTGCTTAACCACACTGGAAAAAACTTTTTTCATGTTCGCAATGTAATTATTCGTGCAATAATAAATCAGGCTTTAAAATACATACTCTTACGCACTCTGGTATAAAACTGTTTTCATGTTTGCAGTGTGATTATTCTTGTAATCGTAAGTCAAGATTAAAATTACATGCGCTTAACCACACTGGAATAAAACTGTTTTCATGTTCGCAGTGCAATTATTCATGCAATAAAAAATCAGACTTTAATATACATACTCCTACGCACTCTGGTGAACAACTGTTTTCATGTTCGCAGTGCAATTATTCCTGCAATACAAAATCAAACTTAAAAAGTCATACTCTTACGCACTCTGGTGAAAAACTGTTTTCATGTTTTCAGTGCAATTACTCTTGCAATCATAAGTCAAGTATAAAAGTACATGTCCTTAACCACACCGGAAAAAAACTTTTTTCATGTTCGCAGTGCAATTATTCCTGCAATAAGAAATCTAACTTTAAAAGACATACTTTTACACACTCTGGCGAAAAACTGTTTTCATGTTCGCAGTGAAATTATTCTTGCAATCAAAATTCATGTTTAAAAGTACATGTGCTTAAACATACTGGAAAAAAATATTTTTTCATGTTCGCGGTGCAATTATTCTTGCAATGTATAACGGCACTTCAACAATCATTCTCTAACGCAAATAAGAGGGAAACTGATATGCTCGCAGTGCAATTTTTCGTGCAATCGGTGGTCAATCTTCAAAGTTCATTTGCTTAAGCACATTGTTTAAAAAGTTAATTGTTGTACACAGTGCACTTATTCCTAGTCACAAATTATACTTAGAAATAATTGGATGTAATTTTTTTCTTGTTAACGGTGCACTTATACCAGCATTCAAAATTTAAATTGACAAGAATGATTATGTATATTTTTATTACCTGTTATTTTTAAAAAGCAGTGCGTATATTTGAAATAACTTAAAGAATTGTGTATTTTATTTAGATCGCAAGAACATTGTATATATTTTTAAATATTATTAAATTTTCTAAAAAAAAAACTGTTTATTTATTTCGATATCAATCGTATGCTTTTAAAGGCCTTAAAGTCTTACGTACGGTGAGTATATAAATAATTAAAACATAAAACTTTTTGTGAAGTAATGTTATTATAGTAACTTAGTTCCCATTAATAAACATTAATAAAAAAACGTAACTAAATATTTTGTAGTTGGGGTCCTATTCAAATGTTGAGTTCTTGTTGGAACAACCTGTGTATATCACCATTAATATTAATATGCATCACTTAATTAACTGTTTTTCAATCGATTCAGGAACGTGTGACCTGAATCAATAAACCATTAATGTCAAGGTGAGTTCGCCAGTAATTTTGAATCATTTATTGCAACTGCATGTCTTTAGGGCTCTGCCAACACGAAATATTCTACAAATAGAAAGTAGAGCTTGAAGTGGTGGACGCTGACGGATATCTACCGTTATTTAAGGTTATGTGTGACGACCAAACTTTTAAGATTTTTTCAATGTTTAATTTATGTTCCAGGATACATCTATATTCCATATGTATTATTATGCATTGCTTATTTTTCCGCTTTTATCAAAAAGTGATTACATTTATAATCAATGAACTCCCAACCGTTAATAATGACTCCCCTCTTAATCTATGTGATTTACTCAAGCTGTTTTTTTTGTGATGTTGATTGGGCCAATTGGCCTGTTAAAACATCTAAAAAAAAAGATTTATTTATTATTATAATGTATGGTGTACAAATTTTTCGCCGTTTGACAAAAGTTAACGCCAACAGTAAGTTATGGTTAAAATTGTCGAATGTAAAACGCCATTATCGTAAGGTTGGACATCTGTCAACAACATAAACTTAAAATATTAGTGATTTTTTATCAGTGTAATCAATGACGTATTATAATAGAGACATGTTATTCCCATACTAGCTATGTAGCAAATATTGCATTGAAAGAGGTAACAAATCACGTCACACTTACTTCACAAACGCTCTGCATGTAGACAGAAAAATCAGGTAATTTGAAGTCACTAAAATTACATACTCATTCTTACAATAGTATACGATACTGTGTTCCTTTTTCCCGGGACTTTTTTCGGCGTAGCTTCGCGCCCGATCACAAAGAAGGTTCGTTCGATAACGAATGCAAGTAAGGCAATCACCTTACTTTTGAGTTGCCAAGATTTTACGCTTGTAACATATTTTTGTTTATTTTAATTTATATAGCGCTATTTTTGCGTAAGAGACGCTTCTTATTATATCATTGAGTGTAATATATTCTTATATGTGCAAATTTTTGCAGTCTTTCGAGCCAAATAAGCGTCATTTGCGGGAACTTTCGATTAACTTTATCAATTTGAAGAAATCTGCAGCTGAATCGTATTGTAGAAGCATATGGTGAGGCTGCCTTAGGAGAGAGAAGTTGTCGTGAGTGGTATCAAAAGTTTATCCCGGGAGCAGTGGCGTCCCCAGGAACTACACCGTTAGTGGCGCATAGAGGGTTTCTTGTTTTTTTGCATGTGCTTTTTATACAATTATTTTTTTACATATGATAAATGAAACACTCTTTCGTCATAAATGTCAAAATTTACTACCAAATTTGGAAGAAAATTATTCAAAAATGAAATTTAAAAAAAGGTAGAAAAACATATTTTTAAAAAACAGTAATTTTTCATAAAATATAAAAAGTAATTCAATAACCAAAAAAATATTTTTTTCTTCTATTCGTTGAGTTCTTCAGGGGTGTTACTTTCTAAACACATGGAACAAAAACATTTGACGTGTTCTTTGCGCAGTGGTTTTTCACTCTTATTACATCCCTTTTCGGTGCAGCTTTTTTTCTTATAGGGCGGATTCAAACATATTCCATGAAGATTTTGTTAATTATTGTAATACTCTGGGTGGCAGCGAATTTGGTGAAAACAGGAGCGCGTGTATACAGGACCGCGGCTGCCAGCAGAGCGCCGCGCTGCTCGCTGCGGGAGGTACACACCTCGCTCGCATCGAGTCACGCGCGATCCCACATCCACCACCATTATCTAGGGATCGACTACTGCCAAAAGTTTTCCACATTATCTGGCAAAGATCTGACGGTAAACTATGAATGCTCATCCCCCTATGGTGTATGGTTTTACCAGCCTTCTTAAAAAAATCGACGCTTATGATTAATTTCAATTCATTCTAACAAATATTATTTTTTCATTGATACCCGCAATTTTCAAGTGGAATACGGTTTGAGGCCATCTATTACTCTTCCTGATTAATAAACCTTTCGTCTCATCAACATCTATCAACGGACCCTTTAGTCAAATTAAAAAATGTCACCGAACTGCTCGATCGGTCGGTCACTGTTGGAATCGATAGTTAATAATATATTTTCTATAAAATATAAATACATTCTTCCTCCAGTCATGAAACGATAGTGCTGACTGTTGGTCGATATATCCCAGAACTCTTGTATACTTTCCTAAACGGGTATTCTACATATCGCCGTTTACCTTAACTTTTCTCTTCGTCATTCCTCGTCGTCGTCGTCCTCCTCTGCCTCCAGCTCCTGTGTGCCCCGCACATGGCCCCCGCACGCCCGCATGTACCTTCCTATTTCACTGCGGTTCCATGTGCAGCGTTGCGCGCTAAGTTTTATAATTAACTTAACATATTTAAAATAAAGCTTATATTCTAATAAAAAAGGACGCGATGCGGAACTTCACATGTAGGTCGCGGTCGTATCAAGATGTTTAGCATGAAACAACTGTTTCTGGGTGCGTACCCTTAAGGTTCAACTCGAGTTCAACCCAGGATTTACGCATAGTTTAATCCAAATTGAAACCACCGGTCCCAAGAATTGGTACCAAAGTAAAGGTCGAATCGAAAATTTAAGGATAGAGTGCGCAGCCCCTGAATTGATTTGGAGACTGCGTGGTGCGTCACTTTATTAAAAATCCTAACTATCTATTAATGAATTAGATAATTCGTCTATGCCCGCTCGCGTCTATGGTCCGCTGTAACTTGGCAGCCGCCATTTGCCGTTCGGGACTCGTGCCAGCTAGAACGTACTATTACCATGAGCCGTGCTGACAAAGATGTTCCTGCCGTGAAGCCCGAGCCAGGGTCTGCAGCCGGGAGCGGCGATGAAGGAGCTTTCTATACCCATATAGACATATCGTAGTGTGTAATGCCCGGCGTAATATTATGCGCTTTATTTTTACAAAAACTTATATTTTCAACCACAAAGCTTCGGTATATCATGCCATTTCATTAAATCATATTTAAAATCATTGATATGTACCGATAAAAATCCGAAATTTGATACTGGGTCTGAAATGACCCACATCGCAGGCCGTGTTTTGTTTTGACCCATCGGGTTATATGGGTTCATTGTTATTAGATCAATCGAATATATACACGACACTAATGACTCTTTTTGTATAATTCACTTTATACAAAAAGATTATTTTTGTAGTTCCAAAATAAAGTTTAAACAACTCTGGTATTATTGATATTAAATCAACAAAGGTTATTCTTTAAAACAACTCACTGTTTGAATATACATACTTCAATTAATAGTTAAAACCTAATTCTTTTTCTACTGAATTTATTAGTTACTCAATACTAAGTAGGTGTAGAAGAAACTAAATTTGGTCGTCGAAAAACACATGTTTATCGTACCACCGTAGAAAGCGCCGAGGCAGAAGAATACCTCGCGGCGAGGATAATTTTAGGGATCTTATAGCACATTTACAACGACACGTATATGAAACCGTGACATATGTGTGAGGGTGACAGTGATACTAAACTACAATCAATTGCTAATTGGGGACCCTTTGTGATCCACCTTGTAGAAAGGGACCATCTATCCAGTTCGTGGGCGCAATGAATCGACATCACTTAGGCTCAAGTGTAGTTTGACCTGTATATGTCGGCTGGTCTAAACCAGTCAAAGCTGGTTTTTACCAGTATAGTTGCAATTTTTGAAATTTATTTACGTCGCAGATTTAAGAGATTTGGTAGTTGGAAATGTTTTCTGTTTTTTATCACGTAATCCATTCTTCAATACAAAATGATTGGGATAGAATCCAAATTTACGTATTTTTTAAATATACCATGACGAGGAGGGCTCCATGGCGCCATCACCAGCGGCTGGGGATGCATGGAGAGGAGACGTGACGTGGCTGTGACGGAGTAGCTTAAGTATTATATTGCATATAATTACTAACCCGACGTACACAAGTTTAAAGTTAAGTATATTTTTCGTTTTGTGATAAAATTTGTGAATTTTAATTTTGGATAGCCGTCGTCTTTTAGAAAATCGATCGTGTTCGTGCACGTCTTCAGCTAAAGGCACGTGCTCATCAATATAAACAAATCTAAGCTTAATTTCTTATATACGCTTTTTTTTATATATACTCATAGAAGTATCAAACATGCAATATATAAAAACATGTTTAAAATAGAAATAAAAAAAAATATTTTTACCAAAAATTTATTGACCATTAACAAAACATATATATCAACGATGTTCTTATAAAATATGATGTTATAAATACTTTTATAATGTTTTACGATTGATTCATTAAAAATTAAAATCCTACAATGGATTGCACTTGTAGTTTTGATTGCACGTATAAGGTACACTGTGAACAAGAAAAAGTTTTTCAAGTGAAAGCACATTTACTGTAAAATGTGTTGAACGACTACACAAATAACCCCACATGATCATGAAAACAGTTATTCGCCAAAGTGCGTGTGAGCATATCTGAAGGTACACGGAGCGTTTATGGATGCACGAATGCACGAGCTTGATTTATGGATGCACGAATAATTGCACTGCGAACAAAGAGACAGACCCATTATGCATAAGAACATGTATTTTTAGGTTTGACTCCTGCTTGAATGAGTAATCGCACTGCGAACATGAAAACTAGTATGCTTAAGCACATGTACTTTTAAAGCAGACTTCCGATTGCACGAATAATCGCACTGCGAACATGAAAACAATTTTTCTCCAGAGTGCGTAAGAGCATGTGTTTTTAAGTTCGACTTCCAATTGCAAGAATAATCACTCTCCGAACATGAAAACAATTTTTCTACAGTGTGCGTAAGAGCATGTGTTAAGCTTGACTTCTGTATGCAAGAATAATCGCACTGCGAACATGAAAACAGTTATTCTCCAGAGTGCTTAAGGGCATGTTTTTTAATGTCTGACTTTCGATTGCAAGAATATTCGCACTGCGAACATGAAAATAGTGTTTCCCCGGTATGCTTAAGCACATGTACTTTTAAATCAGACTTCTGATTGCAAGAATAATCGCACTGCGAACATGAAAACAATTTTTCTCCAGAGTGCTTAAGGGCATGTGTTTTTAAGTGCGACTTGCGATTACAAGAATACTCGCACTGCGAACATGAAAACAATTTTTCTCCAGTGTGCGTAAGAGCATGACTTTTTAAGTTTGATTTCTGATTGGATGAAAAATCGCACTGCGAACATGAAAACAATTTTTCTCCATTGTGCGTTAGAGCATGTTTTTTTAAGTTCGACTTCCAATTGCAAGAATAATCGCACTGTGAACATGAAAACAATTTTTCTCCAGTGTGCGTAAGAGCATGTGTTTTTAAGCTTGACTTCTTATTGCAAAAATAATCGCACTGCGAACATGAAAACAGTTTTTCTCCAGAGTGCTTAAGGGCATGTTTTTTAATGTCTGACTTTCGATTGCAATAATATTCGCACTGCGAACATGAAAATAGTGTTTCCCCGGTATGCTTAAGCACATGTACTTTTAAATCAGACTTCTGATTGCAAGAATAATCGCACTGCGAACATGAAAACAATTTTTCTACAGTGTGCGTAAGAGCATGTGTTAAGCTTGACTTCTGTATGCAAGAATAATCGCACTGCGAACATGAAAACAATTTTTCTCCAGAGTGCTTAAGGGCATGTTTTTTAATGTCTGACTTTCGATTGCAAGAATATTCGCACTGCGAACATGAAAATAGTGTTTCCCCGGTATGCTTAAGCACATGTACTTTTAAATCAGACTTCTGATTGCAAGAATAATCGCACTGCGAACATGAAAACAATTTTTCTCCAGTGTGCGTAAGAGCATGTGTTTTTAAGTTCGACTTCCAATTGCAAGAATAATCGCACTCCGAACATGAAAACAATTTTTCTCCAGTGTGCGTAAGAGCATGTGTTTTTAAGTACGACTTCCGATTACAAGAATAATCGCACTGCGAACATGAAAACAGTTTTTCTCCAGAGTGCTTAAGGGCATGTTTTTTAATGTCTGACTTTCGATTGCAAGAATATTCGCACTGCGAACATGAAAATAGTGTTTCCCCGGTATGCTTAAGCACATGTACTTTTAAATCAGACTTCTGATTGCAAGAATAATCGCACTGCGAACATGAAAACAATTTTTCTCCAGTGTGCGTAAGAGCATGTCTTTTTAAGTGCGACTTCCAATTGCAAGAATAATCACACTCCCAACATGAAAACAATTTTTCTCCAGTGTGCGTAAGAGCATGTACTTTTAAAGCAGACTTCCGATTATAAGAATACTCGCACTGCGAACATGAAAACAATTTTTCTCCAGTGTGCGTAAGAGCATGACTTTTTAAGTTTGACTTCTGATTGGATGAAAAATCGCACTGCGAACATGAAAACAATTTTTCTCCAGAGTGCGTAAGAGCATGTGTTTTAATGTGCGACTTTCGATTGCATGAATAATCGCACTGCGGACATGAAAACAATTTTTCTCTAGTGTGCTTAAGAGCATGTGTTTTTAAGCTTGACTTCTGATTGCAAGAATAATCACACTGCGAACATGAAAACAATTTTTCTCCAGTGTGCGTAAGAGCATGTCTTTTTAAGAGTGACTTCTGATTGCATGAATAATCGCACTGCAAACATGAAAATAATTTCTTTCCAGTTTGTGAGAGCTCGTGATTCCTTAAGGAAGCTTTCTGCTTGCTCGTGAACGGGCAACGAGAACATGAAAATACCTTAAGAGCTGGGGTAAGTGTGCATCTGCTTGAGGATTTTTTAAGGTTGGGAACTGTCTCCAATTCTGGCTGGTCTTCAAGGGCAGGCGAAAACACAGTATTTTCCGAAAGAAAATATTGTATTCTCAAGAGATCTGCAATGTAAATATTTTTGGTATAACAAAAATGTTTTATATTTTTTAATGCAGTGCTTTATGGTTATGTAGATGATGTTCAAATAATATTGTCATCTAGAATCCGGATAAGTATCCGTGTTTAACTACTGATGGCGCAATTGATTCAAAGTATTTGTAACATCTTTACTGCCATCTTTCGAACGACGATTGAGTTTAAAACTTTAGACAGATTTATAGAGGAGCTTTTTTGTTTGTTTATTTTTAATATGGAAATATAACAAAATCAGGAAGATACAAACAACAACTCCTACACGTAAAATTGGGCATTGGAACTAAAATGAAATCGCACGTTTACTTCGGAGTAGTGTTTGGACATGTCAAAACGTAATCCTAAAGAGTTTCTGCAGCGTTTCGCGACTTCTGATGAAACATGTATCCATTGCTGTATGCCAGAAATTGATGAACTGTCAAAACAGTGAGCTTGAACCTGATCCATAAAAGGTTCCATCGGCTGGAAAGATCAATCTCGTTAATTTTCGGGATTCACAAGGTATCATCCTCATCGACTATTCGGAAAAGGGAAGCGCAATCACGGGACAGTACTATGTTTACTGACTTGTTCATAATTGATGCTGGCGATGCTGAATCGGTCGAGATAATGGCGAGGAAAAAATTGCTCTTTCACCATAAGGCACCAGCTTGCTTGTCCGCAACTTACACAACCAAAACTGCTCTGATTACTCTACGAATTGCAGCCACACCCACTCTAAACTCCATGCGATTTATTTTTATTTTCAAACACGAAAAATTTCTTGACGGAAAGCGGTTCACGTCAACAGCGGATTTTTTGCTATGTTTTTTATATTGCTTAAGAATGTTGGAATATTGCTGGACAAAACGTACCGAGCTGAAACGAGAGTAAGTGGAGAAAAATAAGAATTAAAATGTTTTTTGCTGCTAAATAAAAAAATATTTATTAGTGGGCACCACACACCGTACTGAGTATCCACTATATTCCATCCGCCGCATAGTACTAAAACATGTTACTCTGCAGGATCTAGAGGTGGGAATGCGCAGTATAAGGTCGCACGGGAAGTGCTGGCACGCTCTGCAACTAGAAAATAAAGTCACAAAAACCCACCTAATTCGATGAATGGTTACACATTTTAACACTTTCTTTGGCGGGATCTTGTTACTCTCTCAATATATATTTCAAAATTTCAAACTTTAACTAACTACCGTTTACTTACCTTTGGATTTAATGGAATATGCTACACCAATTCACAGTAAGAGTTCCTAATTCTTTTACCCTATGGATGTCCCTCGTAAGCTGAGAGCGCCTTAGTTCAAGTAAGTAACATTGTGGATTCATCTATCATGAGTTATTGAGTGAACTAAACAATGGAATCTGGTGTAGGCATTTAATCTGGGGTTCGAACAACCCACCAGAATACCCACACATCATCCCGTTACGGCCACACGGAGGGCGGTATCTACTCTTTGGAATAAGAATCCAAGGGAAACAACTGCTCACCATTGCACTGGTCGGCCCTCCTGGAGTACTCCGAGCACTCCTGCTTGATGTCAGGATACGATATGTCCACATCAGTGTAGGGCGCTCCTTCACCTCCGCTCTCGGCTGCAGACTCTTCACCTATCTGCACATCACGTCCCTGCGCACTTCCCCGGACCGAATATAAACATCTTCGATCATTGCAAAAGGATTGATTTACCGTAGTCCAAATTTAACCATACATTTTAACGTCTGACATGATTAACATCAAGTGACGCTCAACTATGGTTAACATCAGGTGACGTTCTATATATGGTTAACATCGGGTCTTGTGTAAACTAAGCAAGGGTTCTCGTAACCGTCAAAACCTTGCTAAATCATTGGCGCCAATACTTCGAGCACCAATTCCGACCAATGAAATTTCAGCAATTCGATCGGTGAGGGGTGATTATGAAAACCAGGGAAATGGCGAATGAATGTGGAAGTGTGGTATTACATTTTCATAGAAGAAAATATCGACCTATTCTATATACCTGTATATCACCCTGTAACGGCCACACGGAGGGCGGGATCAACTTTTTGGATAAATAATCCTAAGGAATCAACTGCTTACCATTGCGCTGGTCGGCCCTCCTGGAGTACTCCGAGCACTCCTGCTTGACGTCAGGATGTGATATATCGATTTCAGTGTAGGGCGCTCCTTCATCACCCATCTCGGCTGCAGACCCCTCAACTATCTGCACATCACCTTCCTGCGCACTTCCCCAGCCCTCAATGCTGGAAACTACTTCTGGAATCATAAACAATAATCCGATATTTATTTGGAGACTTAAAACTTATGTACAATTTTAATTCAGAACTGATGGACAGTCGATGTAGCGAACTAAACAGTTAATAAATTCTGAGCGATGAATAGTTCAATCATGAATGAACATCTCTATATTTATATATAGCATATGACACATGAATGTGCACTACTTTTAGAAGTTCGAAATATATGTTATATGGTTTCGGGCCGGATCTTTTCGGGGGTATGTTTGATGCCAAAAAGGTGGCACTGATTTCAAAAATGCAAAAATGATTTCAAAAATAAATAGCACTAAGTGTCCCAGATTTCACCCCATATTTTGACGTCTGACACGATTAATCTATGGATAACATCAGGTTACGAAGACCATAGATAACAGAGAAACATAATGAATACTTTATAATTTAGTAATAGGATTGATTGTCGGTAGTTCGAGTGTCCCGACTCCCAGAAATAATCCGAATTAATCAGTGAAGATGAGAAGGTTTAGCTCGCTCTGAATAAGTGGGATTATTACGACATATTTTATTTGATGGTTAGTTGGGTTCGTTTAGATAAGTAAGGATTATTTGTACGAATCAATGAGTCTCGTGGATGTTTTCGATGATAGATGAAAGATTTTTCATAATGCGCACCTTTTGTAAGTATCTCCGAATTTCTAATCATATATCACAACAAAGGACAGCATAAGACTATAGGTTGGTGTTATCCTCAGATAAAGTGAATTAAATGACAAAATGTATGGTGAAAATATTGATTTTTTGTCGAAAAAGAACTTTTCCAATACTTGAAACCAGGGCATTCAATGTCATAAAACAACCCCCCTAAAAGGACACCATTAACGGTCACATCAGGTGCGCGCATTCCTCGTCACTGAGAATGGAACAATAATGAAGCAACTCCTCACCGGCGCGCTGGTCGGCCTTCCTGGAGCACTCCTGCTTGATGTCGGGGAGCCACACGTCCATGTCCGTGTAGGGCGCTCCTTCATCGCTGCTCCCGGCTGCAGACCCTGGCTCGGGCTTCACGGCAGGAACATCTTGGGCAGCGCGGCTCATGGTACTAATACGTTCTGGATTGCACGAGGCACGACAGGCAAATTGCGATTGTCAAATGGCGTGGACCATAGACACGAGCGGGGCATAGACGAATCATCGTATTAATTAATCGTTGGGTAGGACTTCTAAAAATGTGGCGTTCCACCAATTCTCCAATTTAATATGCTGTGTGTCACGGAAACCGTTTAAAGGCTCGTATGTACGATCTCACTAGAGAGGCCGATGTCGCGGGAGATGTGCGACTATAAGCACAGCATCCAACAGAGCGATCAACTCCGTCGATCGCAAGGGCGAGCGGTTGCAGCTGGCAGTCACCACAAACTATCAAGAATATATAATTGTTCATATAGTAATCTAATCCCGTGACACAGAGCCTGTTGTTCGGCAACACTCTAAAAAGGTATAAATCTTCTCAAATATTAAATAGAAACCAACACTCGGGGAGCTACGTATTGACTTTCATATTCCTTCATGATTTAAGCTATCACTTAGCCAAAGCCATACATGGACATGAATTTTGGATGAAGGCGTTAAAAACGTGGTAAATCGGCCTCACTTTAATAATAGCTTCTTCTCTGTGAGACTTCTATAATTATCTTACTAAAATAATAATCCCACAGTGGACAAATCCAATAATTGTGTTCTCAGAAGAAAATTACTGTTAGCTCACGTGATGCTAGCAAAGAGCAAAGACAATTTAAATTACGGCTTCTGAGCTGTTTTGGTGAAGATGAACTGAAAATGTTATTCATTATGAACGGTAAAAAATTCGTTCATGCACGACGTCTCTAGTGAGCATATATATTGTCTATTAGCGAAGAGAAAAACTACATTTCAAAATGAAGACTACAACATATACACGTTCACCAGTTTGAAGACTACAAAGTGTACACTACAATTGTAGTAAAAATTACTTGTAGTGAAGTAATTGTAGTACTGCGAAATGAAGTGAAGTAATTGTAGTACTGCGAAATGAAGTGAAGCAATTGTAGTACTACGAAATGAAGTGAAGTAAATGAAGTGAAGTAATGAAGTAATTGTAGTATTAATGAAGTGAAGTAATGAAATTAAGTAAGTGTACTACAAAATTGTAGTACTAGTGAAGTAAAGTGAAGTAAATATTTTTTTCCCAAATAAAAAATTTGGCGAGCTAAAAAATAATAAGGTCGCCAACCAGATTTCTTGATTCGATCCCAAAAATTTTTCAAACCATGAGTGGGGAGGTTGATGCTTGTTACAGTTTCCAGAGATTTCTTCGTTTAGCTACATCAACAACCCAAAAATTTCACGTAAAAGATGTACTACTTAAAGTATGTGCTCATACTTTCGATAACTTTGAAGTGTGTGAACTTTGTAGTGTTCGCTTTGAAATGAAGTGTACTATTTGAAGTATATACAGTTGCCGGCAAACTTCTTGAAATTCTTTGGCGTAGTGGGGAAATGCGCATAAGACAAAATTTGGGTCTCTTTGGTGGAATGGTATATGCGCAAACTTCCCCCCACTACACCGTAAAATTTTAAGATGTTTGCCGGCTACTGTACTTTCAATAACTTTAAAGTGTGTGTAGTTTGGTAATATCCAAATTTCCCCAGGCCCTGGCTCGGCCTTCACGGCAGGAACATCTTGGGCAGCGCGGCTCATGTTTTACTACCTTCTGTCAAGAGTCCGTAACAGCAAGAAACGATTGTCAAATGAACTCCAACCATAGAGACGAGTAGACAAAGTCGTTCATTAACGAACTGTTATTTTGGAACTGTTCAGTTTACTTTCAGTTACAACCGCTTATTAGTTCAGAAATCGTAAAGTATTTTGGAATTCCTGTATTGAATGTAAGGAAGCTATTTCAATAATTGATGATTAAATATTGTTGTTTTTCTTTAAAAATTCACACATTAAAAAATTCTCTAAAATTAAACAACGATTTAAAGATTTTTTTTTAAATAAGTGTTCCGCATGGGGTATGGTAGCGCGACACTTCAAAATTATTCCAGACAGAAAGCACAAAATAATTTCATAATGCAGGAGGCAAAACCCCGCCGCCTCGTAGAGCTGAGATCGCGGCTGATTAGAATTGACTGAAGAAAATGTGGTATTTCGTTATTTCTAATCAATGATCAATAAACATCATCTTCGTATTAAATAACGCAAATAATATTTCTACATATTAAATTATATCTAAATGTATTTTAAAGTGATCTGTAAAACTCGAAAAAATCAATATTTTTAATGTCAAATGTGTAATCTAAAATGTTTTTTTTTTAACTGGCAACAGAAATAATCCGGAGACGGAGGAAGCGTTTGTAGCTTAACTAATATATAGATTGTATTTTTTGTTTTAAATGTCATGAAAATATATCGTAGTTACCTAATAAATAAATAAGGTTCAAAGTGCAAATAATTTTTTAATTAAAAGATTTGTTATGGACCTATGTGTATTGTAGTTAATTACTATGTATATTTTATTTGTAACCATATCTTATCGTAAAAGAAATAAATGGTTATATATTGTGGTTATATTTATTTTCAATCAAGCTGAAAAAATAACCAACAAGCTACTCGTTATGACGACTATGTGCGTACGAGCATATCTTTTGAATCTGACTTAGAAATTTCACTGTGAACGTGATTTTTTGTAACTAAGTGTCTGAAAGCACATGGAATTTCAAGTGAAATTTCATATTGCCCTATTATAACTAGAGCGCATTCAAAGGAATGTGCGCAAAAATGTGTGTTGTTACGATGCAAAAAATGAACACATAATAAGTTTTTTTTTAAATATATATTTATTTTGAATATCATATTGAGGCTGGTAATACGGCTTGCCAGGCAACTTTAATCCGCTTTCTTCTTACCGGACAAAGCTAGGGAATGGTCTTTTGATTGTGGTCGACCTATAATTGTAATGTGATTACGAAAATAGTTTTTCTCGGGTGTGCTTATGCATATGTACTTTAAAACTTGACTTCCGATTGCACGAATAATCGCACTGCAAACATGAAAACAATTTCTTTCCAATGTGCGTATAAGAATGTCTTTTCAAGTGATCTTTTCGATTGCACGAATACTTACAATGTGAACATGAGAATATTTTTTTCCCAGTGTGCTTAAGCACATGTACTTTTAACCGTGACTTCTGATTGCAAGAATAATCACACTGAGAACATGAAAACAGTTTTTCTCCAGTGTGCGTAAGCAAATGTACTTTCAAATTCGACTTTTGATTGCACGAATAATTGCAATGTGAACATAGAAATAGTTTTTCTCCAGTGTGTTTAAGGACGTGTACTTGTAAGCGAGATTTTTTATTGCACGAATATTCGCACTGCAAACACGAAAACAGTTTTTCGCCAGTATGCTGCAGCACATGTACTTGTAAGCTAGATTTACGATTGCACGAATAATCACACTGCGAACACGAAAACATTTTCTCTCCAGTATGCGTAAGACCATGACTTTTTAAGTTAGACTTTAAATTGCACGAATAATCGCATTGTGAACATGAAAAAAGTTTTGCTCCAGTGTGCTTAAACATATGTAATTTCAAGTGCCTCTTCTGATTGCAAGAATAATCGCACTGCGAACATGAAAATAGTTTTTCTCCAGTGTGCCTAAGGACATGTTCCTTTAAACGTGACGCACGATTACACGAATAATCGCAATGCGAACATGAAAATAGTCTCTCTGCATTATGCGTGAGCGCATGTACTTTTAAGTTTGACTTCCGATTGCACGAATAATCGCACTGCAAACATGAAAACAGTTTCTTTCCAATGTCCGCATAAGAATGTATTTTTAAGTGATCCTTTCGTGAAAATAGTGTTTTTCCAGTGATTCCAGGCTGCTGTCCAGGAGCAGGCGCAGACACAGTTGGATTTTCAGATAACGAATCTTGTAATCTCAAGAGATCTGAAATGTAAATATTTTTTGATTAATATAATGTTTTTGGATAACGTTCAAATAGTTATGTCTTCGAAAATCTAAAATATGTGAAAGCCGTATGATAAGTACGCTTTTTTAAACGACTGATGGCGCCACTGACAACATCTGTAAACCATTGCTTAGCGGCCATCACGCCAACAACGCCTGTTGTCAAAATTTGAGAATTTTATCGAGTAGTTTTGTTTTGACAGCTGTTGAAATTGGGCAAGTTTGTTTTATGTTTCAAACATGGAAAAGGATTAAGCAAATAATCAATTTTTAAAAAAAACTATTGTTTTTTATTCTTAAATTTTCAGTTTGAAAATCCTGTAATTAATATTTCCCGTGATTTTTCACGGGTGCGCGGCTAGTTATAATTTAAAATATATCTGGTACATTTTACCGACTTTTTATACTGACAAACTGAAAAAATACAATAATCCTACTAAAAAATCAGGTATTTATAAACTTATGTGCAACGAGTGCAATTATTTTTATATTAGAAAAACTATTTGAATAACGGTTAAAGAACATCTTAGAGCCTGAGACAGCATTGAATCAGAATTTTCAAATCATTTATAATGTGTGACCATACAATTTATTTTAA
The DNA here is from genome assembly GCA_016648135.1 of Agrypnia vestita. NCBI lineage: Eukaryota > Metazoa > Arthropoda > Insecta > Trichoptera > Phryganeidae > Agrypnia > Agrypnia vestita. The sequence continues at coordinate 27,205 of JADDOH010005118.1, forward strand.
TAAAAGGTTAAAAATATTGATTTATCAGTTAATTAGTTAATAGTTATGATAAGTTATAAGATTTCGCAGATAAAACAATTAGAAATTCTAGAAATAAAAAAGTGTTAATATTAAGACTAATTAATAATCAAGAAAATTTCTTAAGCAATCCTCTACGGAATATTTTTCCATTTATTCTATCCCCCTTCTAAGGACTATGTAATAACATAATTAATTCTTCTAACTCCCCCACTCTCTTCAAACTATGTGATCTAACCCTTTCACGATATAATTCTATATTTAACTTTAGTAAACTAGATATCCTGAAAATGAGAACATTATTCTCCAAAAATGTTGATATTTTATCTATTAAAGTAGAGAAAATCATTTTAATTTTATATAATTAAATTAATATGTCAGCTCATAGTGTAAACCTGCCTTCAGAAGAACTGTTCTCAGTCTCAAAAAGTTACAAAACCGCGACAGAAATTATGAATTGTTAGACATTTTAACAATTAACTTGGTGCGACTTTGGTACTTCATTAGTCAAACTACAATTTAGTCATTTAAATAGGAAATACATTAGTTTCGAACTCGCTCACAACTGATATTAACATTCAAATAAATTGATGAGCGGTTTGCCATATTAACTATTAAGTCTGGATTCCTGCTGTCAATATGAAATTGCAAAAACCATTTTGACAGAGCGCTAGCAAGAAGCAAAGAAGTAATCTAGTTTACTACTGTTGAATAGTGAAAGTGAACCGAACAGTTCATACATTCAGAACGGTGAAAAGTTCGTTCTTAAACGGCAGCATATTGTCTATGGCATCTGTCATACCAAATGTTCACTGCTTTAATGTTTTCGAAATCTGGTCACCTTAGCTTAAACTATTTTCTCTTCATCCATCTTAAAAGATCACACTAGGTTCGCGCATTTCACATCACTGCAAATGAATCAATAATGAATAAACTCCTCACCGGCGCGCTGGTCGGCCTTCCTGGAGAGCTCCGAGCACTCCTGCTTGATGTCGGGATACGATATGTCCATATCGCTGTAGGGCGCGCCTTCATCGCCGCTCCCGGCTGGAGACCCTGGCTCGGGCTTCACGGCAGGAACATCTTGGTCAGCGCGGTCCATAGTTTCGCTACCTTCTGACAAGTCCGTAATAGGAAATGGCGTTTATTGAATAACAGCCGACCATAGAGACGAGTAGAGATGAGTCGTTCATTAACAAACTTCTTCTTCTTTACCCTTCCATCCTTCTGTGTTGTTTGCTTCTTGTAGCCACTTATTTTTTTAATTTATTTATCTTCATCTTGATACATGACGTAGGAGCCGCTCATCTCACTAGGAAGAACCTGTGCCAAGATGAGCCTCTGACAATTAGTGAGAACAAAATAATAAAGATATAAAACAAAATACTACATAGCTATAAGATGAATCAATTAATTGAGGACAAACATATAAAATTTGGATAGTAAAACAGTACATATTATACAATACAAAAGCAATAGTGAAAGTAATATAATGATTCTTTAATCATATGTTTGGATAGTAGCAACGTGTTATTATTATATTTTTATTTATTTATTTTGATGGTTCACAAACAATGAAAAACACACAACTTGATATGGAAAATACAATTATAATTCAATTAGTTTTTCATCACTTAAATGTGAACACGGCTAACATAGAGATAAAATAAAGGCTAAAACAAATTAAAACTTTGATTAACAAAGCAATAGCATAGTTCAAAAGTGTATATATATATATATAAAAAAATTAAATAAATATTCGCGTATTTTAAATAGTGATTAAAAAATACATTTTAATGAGCAATATATTATGACCTGTTTTGGCAGTTGAGTATTTGTGCAAATGTAGGTGACAATAATGTATTCACGAATAGTGTTGTGTAGAAAGGTAAAAATAGGGTGTCTACACTGACTTTGACAGAATGGATTTGAATATTACTTCTATCAGTCAGCATAACACTCTTGACCATTTTTTTAAAGTGACAATGTATTGGCACTCTTTATGTTTTCGGGAACAACATTAAAGAACAAAGGAGCCTTGTAAAAAAAAACTTATCTGTCCAAACACTGTCTTGGCATTTATTGGCTGATACATCAGGGAAGTAGACATTCTAGTATGGCATTTGCTTAGTTCGTTTAGCAATAATTTTGAGTTTATAGAATTTGCATTCCCCGAAACGATAGGTCTTATCGGGGAGCAATATAATACCTACAGCTAACGCAGATGTCATGAGACAAGATGTCGCGAACATTTTACGCAATTTGCAATTGCCTACCAGTAATATGCCCAGGCAAGAACGCAAAGCTATACAAAATCTTCGCGCAACGCGTAAATCGTCATTCTACGCGCCAATAAGGGGAATGCAACAGTGATTTTAAATAGAGAAGACTATGAAAACAAAATAAACACCTTACTAAACGACCCCACGTATGAAAAAGTGAAACATTGCTCTACTTCTAGAATTTCCACGAACACCGCCAAAATCATAAGTAGCAAGGACTCGTCGATACCTAGTGATATACGGAAGAGCTTGTGTCACAGTAGCCCGCAAGCCCTGAAATTTTATGGATTACCTAAAATTCACATACCTAAAATGGCTGCCCGTTAAGACCTATCGTTTCGCAAATAAATTCACCTACGTATTGCTTCTTTCGCGTGTTCTGCAACTCCAAACTAACCGCACAGGTTCCTTAGTCAGGAACTCTGACCATTTCGTCACCATCCTGAAAGATATGAAAATAAGGAAGGACGATATTCTTGTGAGTTTTAATGTGGAGTCTATACACAAATGTACCAGTCAAAGGAGCTTAGATATTACTCACCAACTGTTAATAAAAAACAACATCTCTGAGCGATATATCGAGCTTCTACAATACTGCCTGACACAAAATTATTTCCTGTGGAGAGGCCACTACTATATCCAAAAAAAGGAGTAGCAATGGGATACCAATAGCTCCAGTAGTCGCCAACTTATTCATGGAACACTTCGAAGAAAAAGCAGAAGAAAGAACTGCCACTCACCCACCTTCAATCTGGCTAAGATATGTGGATGACACGTTTTGTATTTACCCACACGGACGTGAAGCGCTCAATAACTTTTTAGCTCATTTAATTGGCCAATATTCACATATCAAATTCACCATGGAGGTTGAAAAGTATGAAAAATCAGCATTCTTAGACGAAAAGAAAAAAAAAGAAAGTCCAACGAAGAGAGGATGGCAGTCTAGGACACACTGTATACAGAAAACCGACTCACACGAACAGGTACCTACACAAAACCTCGCATCACCATCCAGCGCAACTGAGGTTGATCCCCACAGCATTAATAACACGGACTTACAGAATTTACGACAAAGAAAACATTGCCTCGGAAAGAAAAACAGTGCCGGATGCACTCATAGCTAATGGATAGGTACTCTCCGAACGTACTGACATCAAGAAAACGATCCAGCATATGCGATGTTCCGAGAAATAAAGCATACTTACCTTACATCAGAGGTCTTTTCTACATAGGACAAACCAAACGCAATATCGCTACACGATTGAAGGAACATATTGGAGCAATTAAAAACAACAACTCCAATATATCGGCAATCTGCGAACATGCATCCAAAGGGAATCTCTGTCACTTCATCAAATTTGACAAGACAAAAATCTTACCAACAGAACCGCACCTTATACCCAGACTGGTGAGGGAATCCATTGAAACATCCATACAAACATCCCAATTTCAATAGAGATGACAGTTACAAACTATCAAGTATTTGGCGCCCTGTTCTTACGACATTGATTCAACCTTTGAGAGACGTCGCAGTAAAGTCCGCCGACGTAACTAGTACATATTGCACACTGGCGACCCCTATTGTAGAAGAAGTGAACACTCCACAACAAAGCAGTAATCAGTCCGCCCTCTACCTCTGCTGGTAAAGGTCGTCCTGATGACGTTGAATAAGCATTCAACGAAACGTCGGAAAAACATACGGTTCGTATAAAATATCCGCAACCAGTTACAGTTAAATTTATCACTTAGGCTTATATTTCAACTTGTAAAGTAGACTCCCCCTTAAGTGGCAAATACGTTTTTGCAACTTCAAAACATTTAATTTTCGATCTTCAGTTACGCCTAAAATTCTTAAGAACAATCTTAAATATTGCGTTTAAAACATTTTTGATGTTTATACCGTTTATTAAGTTTAATTAATTAAACAACGTGTATTTACAGCTTATACGGGTAATTCTCACCAAATTCCGAAATTCCAGTCCCGAGTCATATGCATTAATTATCGGTGTAATAATTTTTATTTAAATGCAAGCTATCTATACTACTATTGTTAAAAAAAATTAGATATTGTATAGAAAATAAAAAAAATGTGGTCAATTTATTACCTTAAAAGTCATTCCCTCACCTTGTCCCTTAGTCTGAGTACAACCATAAAAAGGCTGTTCATTTCAAATACAACAATAATCTTATTAAATTAATATTGCTAAAATATTCGATGCATAGTGTTAATTGTATGTGAAAACTTTCATTGCACTGCGTCAAATACAAAAACGAAAAATCGATTTTAAGTGACTGTCCCGCAAAATAAAATCATTCCCTCAGCCTGTTACGAATATTCGATTTACGATCATATCGAACGAGATTTATAAATGAGACCTTATATTTTTAAGACCTAGTAACACTTGTAATGTGTGAATATGGCGGTTTGTTCCAGTTTGTTCTCAACACTGCGGTGAGTATGTGCAAAAAAGTATTCGGTTGAAATTACTTAGACATTACATTTTCGTCCGTCATTCCCTCACTGCACTTATATAAAAGATTAATTAATATTTTTACTGTGTTTTAATTCTTTTTCATCCGTTTTGGGGGGTAAAATGCATATACAAAGAAACTTAAGCAATTGGAGATTATTTTCCAGTATTTTATGAAGCTTTTGTTCGAATTCGTCATTCCCTCACCGTCATTCCCTCATTATATTTAATAGTGAGGGAATGACGATTGTATGAGGGAATGATTTATACAGTTTTATATCTTAATAACTTTGTATAAAAATGACTTGGATTTATTAATTGTTTTGCTTCAACTAGTATTATGTGGGTTTCAATTTTATACAGGTATATAAATAAGAAAAATGGTACGACAAAAGTAGTTGAGTGATAAAGAAATGAAATTAAAAAACAAAAGGAAAAGGCGAGAACAAATGAAAAGTAATCTCGAATCTTTGTAAAACTTACGGGACAAAGAAAGATAAAAATATTTAAAGAAAATAGAGAAGGGTTAGCTAAAATTAATTACTACTATGAGTCCTAGAGAAGTTAGACAAAAACGAAAACAATGGAAACAAAACAGTAGAGTAACAAAACAGTAACAAAAAAACTACCTCCAAAAAATCCTTTACCATCTTTAAAGCAAAGAACGTAGTCTGTAGCTGCTCGTAATAGATGTCAAAAGCGAAGGCGGCAAGCTAACTTATATGCAATGATAGCAAATTTGGAAATAAAATGAGGAATACTGTTAAGTTGAAAGAAAAATACAAGAAAAGGTATTTGAGACTGAAAGCTAAAAATGTTGATCCAGAATCTTCTTATTAAATAAAATATCTTCTATTTTGGATACTTTCAACAATACCAAAACAATCATTTTACCAAAACACACAACAGATCTCCTCGAAAGTCAATAAAGAATGATACAATCAATACAGATAATGATAATGACCGACTATCTCTACCATCTTCTTCGTGCATTCAAGATCACACTTCAATGTCCAAGGAAAATGATATAATCGATTTAGAAAATGATGGACCTGCTGTTGTCTCTGGCAGCCATCAAATTGCTACATTGGAGATTATGCCCTGATTAAATGGAACAATGAAAATTATCCTGTAAAAATTCTTTCTTTTTTGAAGAAGATAAGGTGCATGACATTGTCATTTTGGAGCAGTCAGCTATTAAAAACAAAAAATTATATCGTTGGGAGGATGTAATTCAGAAATTAGAAATATCAAAGTTAGTTCAAAGGGGGAACTACAGTTTTTCAGGTTTGGATGATTCTGCCATTAATTAAGATGGTAAAATTTAGTCTAAATGATTAAAAATTCTATTTAAAAAGTCAAAATCTGTATGTAATAAAGATTAATTAATCTAAAAATACGTCATAAGTTTCTCTCCATTTAAAGAGCAAGATTTATTGAATAAATATAAATAAGTTTAATTAATAAAGATTAATACTGTTAAATAGATATCTTAAGTTTGTTTACTTGATTTTAAATTTTAGAAATGCATTGTGTTTGCTCAGAATGTGATACTACAGCTTATAAGTGTATCTTTATAATTTACTATAATACTAATCATATAATTTCATATATTATAATTTGTTTTCAACTATAATAATATTAAAAATCATTACCTCAATCTGTTCTTCATTCCCTCATTTTATAATTTTTTGGAACTTATTTTTTTATACGTTATAATAAAAAATATGGAAGACCATTACTTTTAAACAAACCTCATATAGTTATATATTGCATTTCTGTTATAAAAAAGTATTTTCTCAACACAAAATATTTTGATGACATCCAATCTGAAATTTCGGAATTTGATGAGAAATACCCACATATTCCCCGTTTCGGCGTCCACTTCTCAATTACCCCTACCATAACTGTAGCCATGCCCCCGTTCAAAAATTGATTTGTTTGCTAGAATAGTCCGTCCTGATGAAAATACAGTGGTATCGAAACCGGTAGACGTAGTGGTACTAGTTAAATGGTTAATAGAAAGTTGTTTAATTAAAATTAATGATAAAACGAAATATTTTTCGGAAAATTTAATAACATTTATTAAAACAAATATGCAATGCGTTTATGATCCGACAGAATGTAAATTCCTATATTTTTTCCAGCACATGTCTTGTGAGCATATTTCGTTTAAATCTATCTTTAAATTTACAGGGTTTTAATTTTCACAAGTATCACACGGACTGGAATTTCGTCTGTTAAATCGAGGTCCGCCAACTCGAGGGTTTGCCGTTCTGTAATTGTGATGCCATTCCTCATCTACAGGCTGAAAAGACCGTGCCACCTGGATCTTGCTCCAAATTTCTGTGTTGACGTCCGAGACAAGCACAGTTCTTGTGAACGATGTCTGATTGCCTGACATGTTACTCATTATCTAACCCATAACAGAGCGCTGAGTTGCTGGAAGATCTAATTTTAGTCAATGTGCCGCCGAACCAGCATCTTCAGCTAGGGATGGGTAAAAAATATCGATATATCAATATATTTATCGTCGATATTTTTTTTCAAGTATCTAATTAGTATCTTTTTCGATATATTTTTTCTGGCGACCTTTTTTTTTTCGGCCGATATTTTTTGGTGGCCAAAAATTTTTTTTTTTCCGGCGACCTTTTTTTTTGGTCGCCAAGAACTTTTTTCCCTTACTTTTCTTATATTTTTGCAAAAAATAATATCGAAAAATGTCGATATATTTTTCTCGATATACAGGGTTATTTGGAAAACATTAATAACCTCACAGGAGTATATATCCTGCCTTAATTATGAGTCGAAAATGTTCGAGCTTTTATGACCTAATATCAATAGTTAATGAGATATGCGACATCAAAGTTTGCATTTTTTTCTCAATATTTCTGACTTATTTTTTGTAAAACGTTCGACTATCATTACAGTAACTCATATCGATTACGAAAAATTCATTCGTTTCAATAAAAGTTAAATAAAATGATAAAAACCCTGAAAAATTCCAATTGGAATGTTTTCTAATTGGAATTCGAGGGTTTTTACTTTTTTATTTGACTTGTATTAAAGGAAATAAATTTTTCACATTCGATATAAGTTACTGTAATTATAGTTCAACGTTTTACAAAAAATTAGTCAGAAATATTGAAAAAAAAAATGCAAACTTTGATGTCGCATATCTCCTTAACTATTGATATGAGGTCATAATAGCTTGAACATTTTCCACTCATAATCAAGGCAGGAATATAGTCCTGCGAGGTTATTAATGTTTTCCAAATAACCCTGTACATCGATTATTTTCGATACTTTTTTAAAATATCGATTCGATATACATATTGATATTATTTTTCCATTTATCCATCCCTATCTGCAACATTTCGTCATTAAAACCTATGTGAGAGATGTAAGGTTGTGTGTTGGTAAATTGGGCTATTGAAGTTGCTTACACAGACGGGTGACGCAGAAGGTTCGCTTTATGTATTACGAGATCATGTCCATCTGTAAGAGACGTGAATCTCGATGGGCACGTGTGGCGCTGAAGGCATTCTATGTGCGCACGAGCTTACTTCGTGGGTGTACGTGACAAGCTAAGGCAGGACAGATGGAGATACGGGATGGCCAGAGAAATACTCACATTTTACTCAGCCGATTTATTGCGAGAACAGTTTACAATCATGGGCGTGCAATAACACAGAGCACGACACGCGGTGCTGAAAAAGTCTACGGCGGTCGGCGAAAGAGTGGTAGTGGTACTAACGTGCGGCCAGCACTTCGTCGGTCGCAACGGGCTTCTAATTTGTCGATTGACGTGGCCCGCATCGAACTCTTGATTGGTCGTTTCGGTCGATGCGGACGGCTTGAAACAACGGCTGGTCTCGACTCACCATACCTACGTTGTGCTCGCTATAGACACTAACTGAATTACATTACGTGTACTGCTTTTTATCTTTCTTATTATTTTTTTACATTACAGATTGCTCCATTTACAATGCAAGTATATCTTGGAGTGAAATCCCTTTCCCCCCCTTTTTTTTTTTTTTTTTTTTTTTTTTTTTTTTTTTTTTTTTTTTTTTTTTTTTTTTTTTTTTTTTTTTTTTTTTTTTTTTTTTTTTTTACGCTTCAACAGGCCATGAGGCCCAATTACAGAAGCGAAATACATCACAAAACACCCAGGCTTGAGTAAATCACATAGATTAAATTATGACCTCACCGGGAATCGAACCCGGAACCCTCGGTGTGGGAAGCCAGTGTCATACCCACTGCGCTACGAGGGCTCTCAATCTGCTCATTGCGCGATTAGGTGCTCTATTTATAAACTGTTTCCCTCGAATATGAGTAAGAGCAAGTCTGATTTATGATTTTAGTTTGATTAAACATGAAACCAGTTACTATCCAGTGTGCGTAAGCGCGTGTCTTTTTAAATGCGATTTCTGATTGCACGAATAATTGCACTGTGAACATAACAGTGTTTTTTTCCCAGCGTGCTGAAGCTCGTGTACTTTCAAGTTTGATTTATAATTACACGAATAATTGCATTGTGAACATGAAAAAGTTTCCCCCCGTGTGAAAGTGCGTGGTTTTTAATTAACGATTTATGATTGCTCGAATAGTTGCACTGCGAACAAGAAAACAGTTTTGCCCCCGTGTGAGAAAGTAAATGAATGTTAAAATATGATTTACGATAGCACGAATAATTGCATTGTGAGCATGAAAATAGTTTTTCGCCAGTATGCTTAAGTACATGTATTTTTAAGCTTGACTTTTGTTTGCACGAATAATCGCACTGTGAACATGAAAACAGTTTTTCTGCATTATGCGTGAGCATGTGTGCTTTCAAGCGTGACTTTAGATTGTAGGAATAATTACACTGCGAACATGAAAATTGTTTTACTCCAGTGTGCATAAGCGCATGTAGTTTTAAGCTTGACTTTCGATTGCAAGAATAATCACACTGCAAACACGCAAATAGTTTATCTGCGCTATGCGAAAGCATGTGTCTTCTTATGTTTGAATTATGTTTGCACGAATAATCGCACTGCAAACATGAAAATAGTTTTTCTGCATTATGCGTGAGCATATGTGCTTTTAAGCGTGACTTTAGACTGCAGAAATAATTGCATCGTGAACATGAAAAATATTTTACTCCAGTGTGCATAAGCGCATGTTGTTTCAAGCTTGACTTTCGATTGCAAGAATAATCACACTGCAAACACGCAAATAGTTTCTCTGCGCTATGCATAAGCATGTGTCTTTTTAAGTTTGTATTTTGATTGCATGAATAATTACACTGTGAACATGAAAATAGTTTATTCCCAGCAAGCGAGGGCTCGTGCATGCTTAAGTATCCTTGCTTCTCGCTCGTGTACGGGCATTTAGAACATGAAAACGCCTTTTCACTAACGGGAGAAAGCGTGCACTTGCTTGAGGATGTAATAGGGTTGAAAACGGTCCCTGATCCTGGATGCTTTTCAGGAGCAGGCGTAGGCACAGAAGGACCCGAATCTTGTATTCTCAAGAGATCTGAAATGTTGATATTTTTGGTATGAATAAAATGTTTTATGTTTCTCAATACAAAGCTGATTGGTAATGTGGATGATGTTGTAACAATAATATCGTCGAAAATCCGAATATACAAAATTACGGGTTTGTAAGGCAAATATTCATCCTTTGACACTACACACCAAACTGGGAATCTACCATATTAGATCCGCTGCATAAAACTAAAATGAAGTAATCAAAGTTTAGGACTAAGGGTAGAAAGGAACGGTATAAGTTTGCACCTAATTATGGGCTTTAACCAAATATACAAAATATAAAATAAAAAAAATCACATAAGACAGATGTACAGTTAAAAAGATTCAAGTACATATAATAGATTTGTGAAAATTTAGATTGCAGTTAAGATTCAAGTACATATAATAGATTTGTGTAAATTTAGATTTCAGTTAAAAATATTCAAATACATATAATAGATTTGTGTAAATTTAGATTTCAGTTAAAAATATTCAGGTACATATAATAGATTTGTGTAAATTTAGATTGCAGTTAAAAAAATTTAAGTATACGTTATAGAAAGATTAGATGTAAGTACACATTATGTAAATTAAAAAGAGAACTTTAAACAGGAAGAAAAAAAGAAAAGAAAGAGAAAAAGAATATTAAGGCGGTACATTCACTGCAAATGCATATTTCAGCGTTTTTTTAACGAAAATCTGGGTTTTTATTATTCATTTATATCAGAATGTATATGATAGATTGCAATTTTTTTAGGGCGATAACTTAGATAGAACCTTTGTTCTTATATAAAAGTAATAAACTGAACATTATTTACAATAATTAAGAAAAATATAGGCATTAATCCACAGGCCGCGGCAAAAAAAACGTTTTTAATGTTCCCGGGAAAAGTGTGATTCGTTTAAAATTTGTATGTAAGCATAATATGTTTTTTCGTACATATAAAGTTTACTTATTTATCTAGAATCCGTACGAAGGACATTAAGAAATATTCAATATTAAAAAAGATATCATTTTTCAAACATGCTTAAATATTTACGATTTTTGGTCATTTTCAAATGTTGTTTATTCATATAAAAAGATGATTTTAAACGATATATTGTATCTATATTCGCACTTTGAGTCTTCATTCACTATTAAAAAGCTATTTTTTTTATAAAAAACACGTTAATTAATATTTAAAAATAAAAATTCTATAGTATGAAATGTGTCAAAAAATTACGCAGTTTGGAGATCACAATCCGCGCGCCAGCCGGGAGAGGCGGACGCACTCATGTAGTCCAATCATTTTTTCATAAAAAAATCACTTTAAAACGTGTTTTTATGCCAAATTTGACTTTAGTTCAAAATAATATCAAATTATATATTCGAAAGCAATCTATTCATCGCAGATAATAATGTTTTTTTTAACTAGTTTTGTATTAAATTGCATTTCTACTCATAACCTAATATTGAACGCACGTCATTTTTGGTGACTTGCTACTACTCGCTATGTTGACTATATTCGTGTTGATGTCATTGTTATTTGAAAGTCAAGTAAGATATTAATTTACGAGATAATTTTTAAAATATAGATAAATGTTTTTGATTTTATTTTTAATTCAATACATATTGTTGTAGTAGTTTTTTGTTTATTTTAGATAAAAATGATTTAAATTCGATTATTTTCACATGTGTTTTGACATTTCAGTCGGAAGTCAAAATAATATCTAAATCTGCTTATTCGACAAAAGTTTTAAATAAAAAAACAGTGATATAAGAAAAATTGTTGTTTACTTTTTTTTACAACACCTAAACAGGAGAAATATAAATACGCTTTTTTATATTCTAGACTTAAAACATTTAAAATTCTAATAATAGTACGCGAGCATGACTTGCGTTCCCATATATTTTAAACGTCGGTACTCCATATGGTTGTCTCGTTTCCTCGCAACCTTTCTATCTCACAAGGACACGTAAAAAATACGCTCTTGCAAGGTTTATCTGATATAACGTTTGTTCATGTCTCGATCTCGTATTGAAGTAGCATGATCTATCCGACACTTATCACCACTTTGACAGCTTGAAAAATGTATGTACCGCCTTAATAGCAACAAATATATTTGAGTGGTTTCTTTAGCGTTGGGAAGAACATTGGGAGTAATTTCTTGTTGCTGTGAGGAATACGCAGCATGCCGAGTGACCATATATTCGTATATACCCATATATGCATTAGTGACGGCTTTTCCGCTTCTTATATTCCAAATTATCACATACTGCAGTTATCAGCTCACTTTTAACAATCTGCGTTTTTATATTTCAAACAAGGAATTTAAAATACTCTGGTTCTTCCGAAACGGCAGGGAATAATCTAACCAGGAATTTAAAAAAAAATGGAACAGTGAGTACTCATGTATGCCCGGTAGACATTTATCTACATATTGGTTAAAAGTGTATATTGTTACAATAATACGATGTCTCGGGAGTTGATAAATATAACTGATAACACATTAATGCAGTTGAATTATCGATATTTGTTTTTGAAGTGGAACAAATGTAACTATTGGTTTGTGATGGCTAAAATGAGATATAAACTGGCTTCGAATCTGCGACTCGCGACGATTCAAAGACATTCATCGCCGCAGCATAGCAGACATATGATACGACGAATAAAAGTCCAAGTGCCCACCCACTTTCATGTTTAATCGGTTTACGCCCTAAAACGGTCCCACATTCAAAAGTTTCGAAACTATACGACTTTGACAGCCGCTTTGATGTCGAAAGAATGAATGTGTTTTTTCTTTTGATAACGAATATCTGACTATTACTTCGCTTTTACAATAAATACTTTCTCGAATATCTCTTTCAATAAACAGTTCTAAGTTCAACAGAATGTTAGTAAACTTAGTAAAAACCACTACCAGATTTACGGACTACCGGCTTCGAGACGTACCCGTCTCTTCGTCAGAACCAACACTACACTATTACATTCAAAACACTATACACCCCAACCATAGTATTGTAAAACTATCACCACTATTGTTCACATGCGAGTTAATCTTGTAAAGAAAAAGAAAAGAAAATATACATACAAAATTAAGATAAGAATTTAAGCAGTTACAAAAATAAATATTATATTAAAGTATACTTTAAATTATATAAATCAGTTTTTGCCAATTCAGAGGTCAAGGGCAGATCACTTCTTCAGCATACCTTCTACCTGATATTTTTATAAACTTATTAATATGATGTTTAAAAGGTTTGTGTAGAGTTATTTCTTTACTTTCATTAGGTAACTTGTTAAAAATTGAGGCAGTGAAATTAATTTGTCTTTGCCCAAAAGACGTTTTCCTTTTAGGTACCTCGAAATTAATTGTGTTTGCCAGCCTTGTAACCGTACCGTTGTAACTTTTGTTGTGTACGATTAAAATTTACCTTGTCTTTTCTCGACTTCTTGGTGATTATACGCATGATGCATTTTTGTAATTTTGTCAGCGAATCCATGACTGATCTGACAACCCCTCCCCATCCAATTATGCCATAGGATAATAGGGATTGAGTGATGGAACAATATATAGTCCTGAGGGATACAATATCTACCACATTTCTCAGACTTCTATATATGTATCCCATTTTCCTAACCTTATTAGAAAGGTCTTGTATGTGTCCCTGCCAGCTGAGTTTGTTGTCAATTATAATTCCTAGGTATTTCATATCACATGCTTTTTCAAGACATATACAGTTGAATCCATTTGGTGACTACAGCTGTGTAACTGTACTTGATAATTTATGATGACTTAAGGTTACTTAAGGTTACCTCTTACTGTCAACTATTTTTACTACTAATGTAATTTGCATTTGACACAACAAAACTTTCATGTTTCAATGTAATATGCAATGATATAATAAACTGTAGACACGTTACAAGAGTGAAATCTTGGCAACTCAAAAGTAAGGTAAGCCTTACTTGCATTCGTTATCGAAGAGACCTTCTTTGTGATCGGGCGCGACGCTACGCGGAAAAGGGAATCGTACACTATTGTAAGAATGAGTATGTTATTTTAGTCACCGTGACTTCAAATTACCTGATTTTTCTGTCTACACGCAGAGCGTTTGTGAAATAAGTGTGCCGCGATTTGCTGACTTTTTCAATGCAATATTTGCTACACATGAAAGCCGGCTAGTATGGGAATAACGTGTCTATATTATAATACGTCAATGGTAATATGTCTATAAATTCACTGTATTAGGTGTCTAGTCGATTAACCTGGGGCAATGGCGAGTGAAAATGAAAGTTTGCCATTAAAATAATAGAAGACAATACTTTGACATATTCATCGTCCAGTAACGGCCCACCAAGTGAGGGATGTACATTTTGAATTGATAATCCAAGAGAATCAACTGCTCACCATTGCGCTGGTCGGCCCTCCTGGAGTACTCCGCGCACTCCTGCTTGATGTCAGGATGTGATATGTCAATTTCAGTGTAGGGCGCTCCTTCATCACCCATCTCGGCTGCAGACCTCTCATCTGTCTGTGCATCTTTGGAACCTACTTCTGGAATCAAAAACAAAAATCCGGTAGAACAGAGCGGGAGAATTGCCCAGTAGAGAGGGAGGGCTGTACAGGCTCAAATCCGCACAGTACAACTATGCCGAACATGCGTTCATTCATCTTTAACGGTCACATCAGGCGCGCGCATTCCTCGTCACTGAGAATGGATCAATAATGAAGCAACTCCTCACCGGCGCGCTGGTCGGCCTTCCTGGAGCACTCCTGCTTGATGTCGGGGAGCCACACGTCCATGTCCGTGTAGGGCGCTCCTTCATCGCTGCTCCCGGCTGCAGACCCTGGCTCGGGCTTCACGGCAGGAGCATCTTGGGCAGCGCGGCTCATGGTACTAATACGTTCCGGATTGCACGAGGCACGACAGGCAAATGGCGTGAACCATAGACACGAGCGGGTCATAGACGAATTATCGTATTACTTATTCGATAGGTAGGACCTTAAAAATGTGACGGTCACCAATCTATACCTGATTGGTATTGGACAGAGGTACCCATCCCAACCCATCTGTATCGTTTTGTGCGAGTAGTCCCATTAATGAGTAGATGTATTGGCGTCCTTTTCTAAGTTCTCATATTTCATATCATATCAAAGAAAACGTGAAAAAGTGAATGTTTGGAAATTTTATCAGTCATAATTATTAAATTATTCAAAAATGGTTGAATCTTGCTGTATAATGGATTTTTGATATCTAAATTGTGGCCTTGGATGTATAAGCGATTTGGAAAATCGCCTTTTTATACTTCCGTCAAACTACATTATTTTCACTTATTTTCGCAAGTGACGTCATGTATGAATTTTTATGTCAATCTGACCATCTGACGTTTAGCACGCCAACATAAAGGCATCAATTTTCGGTAATTTATCCTATTTTCTTTGTGAAAATCCGTCCTCCATTATTTTGAATATGTTCTTAGATAGTTTATTTTAAGCAAGCAAACACGAGTAAAAACAAAGCGAAAACGAACAGTGACCATAGAAATGAAACAAATTACAGTGACAATCAGTAACCATAGTTACAAACACTATAGAATATATGCTTTATCTATAATCCCTGCTAAATAACGTCACGACCAATAATTTAGCGTTTTGATGGAATCGTATTTTTTAAGATTTTTATTATAAAAATTATGAATGAAGACATTACCCCGCACCATCCATAGTAAGTTATAAAATTTAATTAAGTTTTCTGAATCTATTTCATATATTTTCATATTTATCTGTAAAATGTGAAATTACCCTATTAAGAGAGAAACATAATGTTCACCGGGCATGACAGATGACATCATGCAACTCCACCGGATGGAACAAAATTATTCAAACAAAACGCAAATTTAAAATTTAAATTTAAAAGTAAAATAAAACGGCGGCGGCAGTAGACGGCTTCAAGTCGAAGATAGGATTAAAAAAAGAGAACAAACCGCTTAAGTATACTTGTATTTCTCTTAATGTTCATTATGTATTATTTCTGTAACTCTGCTACCACTGTAATTTGTATTTCAATAAAGTTGAGGATGTTGGTCTGGTGTGATGGACAGTGAATGGATTTTGAGGCCTGAACCCCACGGTGTCCGTTCTTTACACGGCGCCTTACGGGGAAGGCCTTTAGAGTAAAAATTGTCAACCTGGCGACGTAAGAGTAGGACTGATATGGAAGGCTTCGGCTCATATAACAGTTCTGGGAATGTGGTGGGCTCCGTTCACTGTTAGATTTAATCATGAAACACGCGGCACACTTGGGTAGAATCACAACGTGAAATACATTATATAAAATAAAAACATACCCGTTAGTGCAAATGTTTTATTTAGAGAAACCTTTGCCATCACTTCGATCTCATCTTACTGATCTATAGTTAGCCGTTAATAATCTACAACACGCGCAAAAATACACGGTAAAATTGTAAAATGGAGCTGTTTGTTTTATGAACTGCCCACGGGATTCACAGCACCACATATCCAATGCGTGTATCTCTCTGCGCTCTTCCTTATCCTTATCATTATCCGTGTCTCAGATCCCAGCAGGAAGATTGGGAAGACTAGCGTTCCGACAATCCTCGGTGACGTGTCTGTCTCGCCAAATTTTCTTCAATATGCCCATCGCTCGATCAAACGACTTCAGCGCACAGGTCTACCGCATCGCGGATTCGGTTTTCACACCGTGCGTGCGTATGTGCGTCTTCAAGTTGCTCTTCAAACTGCATCTGTAACTGCATCGGGGACACGAAAAGGGTTTCTCCCCCGAGTGGGTGAGCATATGCATTTTCAGGTTGTAGTTCCTGGAGCACACGTAGCTGCATTCGGAACAGGCGAATGGCTTCTCTCCGGTGTGGACCAGCGCGTGCTTCTTCAGGTCCTGCTTGCGCGCGCAGGCGAAGCTGCACAGCGGGCACGACAGCGGCCTCAGCCCGGTGTGAATCAGACTGTGCATCCTCATGCTGCTTTTCAGCCCGCACGTGTAGTCACACTCGGGACAAGCGTACGGTCTCTCTCCGGAGTGAACGAGGACGTGCCTCTTCAAGTCCTGCCTCCACGAGCAGGTGTAACTGCATTCGGAACACGAAAACGGTTTCTCTCGAGTGTGAGTGAGCGCGTGGTCCTTTAAAGACTGTTTCTGCGAGCACGAGTAGCTACACTCGGAGCAAGAAAAGGCCTTTTCTCCAGTGTGGGTGAACATGTGACTCTTTAGGTGGTCTTTCCTGGTGCAAGTGTAACTGCACTCGGAACAGGAGAACGGCTTCTCCCCCGTGTGGATCAGCATGTGAGCTTCGATGTACGACTTCCTCGAAAAGGTCTTGCCGCATTCGGGGCACGTGGACGCGTTGTCTTTTCTCTTGAAGATTTTTTTGTTTTCTTTAGTTTTCGGGCGAACTCTGCGCCCAGTTTGACATTCTGAAAAATGAATGAACACGGGGTTAACACATTTTTAAGTTATTTTATTAAGAATCTTAACAGTTTCAAACATTATAATTTTAGAGCATAGTGAACTAATTTCAAAGATTCACAGATGCTTAAGGCGTAGTAGTTAAATTAAGTACAAAGTGGGATAAGATAATATTTTTAAGTTACTTCATAGTAAGCAATATAAACAATATTAAAGTAAAATAATGATAAAAAGAAATGTTTTCGAATCGTTGATTCGAAGACATTTGTCTCTTATTTTAGCTATCACAAACCAATAGTCACATTTGTAGCTTGTTGTATTTAATTTGAGAAAGATGTGAGAAAATATACAAATCTCCTTAATTAAGTACGAAGAACACTGATGTATACCTACATCTGGTTTATTTTTATTCTCGTCTATTAAGTGTTGGGATAACAATCTTATGATCCCAATATTGCCATTTTCCATATTGCAATATTGCCAATACGGACGAATACATCCAGATGCCACCCATAACCTCTCCACTCCTATCCATTCTAACCCCGCCCCCGACCCCCACCGCATTACACCCACCCAATCCCTATAAATTCTGTCTCGAATTATTTTTAATTTAGTTGTAAATGTCTTGTCATTGACAATGGGAGAAATCCCGAAAACGTTCTAACAATTCAAAATAAATATAGTGGAATAAAACAGTGTTGTTTACCCTAATTTTTTTTAAATATTAAAAATTAATTTCCACAATGTTACAAACAAAAAACTTGAATATTCATTGTATGAAAGACCTCCATACACGTTTCTCATGCTATTTCAATGCGAATAGTTACCAAGTCAATATTATTGGCCACTAGGTTGCACACCAAGAAATTTATGTCAATTCGTGTGTGAATATTTTTCGATTGACATTTTTGTCTCTCTTACCGGCTGGTGATTCGGTTTTCTTTGAATATTCCGCGCATTCCGTCTTTATGTCTGGATACGATATGTCTATATCATCAGGGAGGACATCGTAATTCCTCGACGACGTTCCTGGTTCAGACTTGATGCTGCTGGCGACCAGATCCATGCTGTCGTCTCGCGGACCAATGCCGGGCCTTCTGCCAATCCTATTGTGGCAAAAGAAAAAAACAGATATAGTGTATGTAGTGATCAATACCTCTCTGCTATAAGGTACAACACTGGCTTACTATTACTCTCAGCTCCGAGCGCAGGCGCCCGTTCAACCCACAGTGTTCCGCACAACCACTGCCCGCATTTCCGGTTGACAGTCACCCCGTATCACTAAGAGTACAGGAGACAATGTATTATATCTATTCCATAGATACAAACACTACACTACAGTGTACTACGGCCTTGTTCGCTCTCTGCTCACATACAGCGTTATCGGATGGGGAGGTTCTTATAAAAAAATCTAAACTCAGTTAAAATATCGCAAAGGATCATTATTAAAGCAATACTGAAAAAAATTACACCTTTTCAACAAAAGATCTTTTCAAACTGTTTCCAGTACCAAACGTGGATGATATTTTTTGATGAAGCAAGTTTCCATATTGAAAATACTGGATACTGAAAATATTGGGCATACTGGATCCAAAAAGAATAGAAAATGAAATCAATATGGGACACTTGATCCGGGGAAATAATTGATATTTTTTTGTATATAGTTTCTACCTTTGGGACTGGAAATATTTTGAATAGTTTTTGTGTGGAGAATGTTGATTTTTTTTTCAATCAATCAATCAATCAATCAATTAGCCCTTTATCCTGAGCTTAGATTTTTGTGTAAGATAAAATGCTTTCCCTGTTTAAAGAATATCTCTAAGTTCAGTGTGCCTTTTGGCAAAGGCCTCCTCCAACAATTTCCATTGAGTTCTATCCCTGGCGACCCTTCTCCAGAAAGGGCCTGCTGTTAATTTTAGTTCATCCTCCCATCTCTTGGGCTGTCTTCCCCTTTTCCCATCTCTGGGGTACCAGCATGTAACAATTTTACTCCACTTTTCCTGAGTGCTCCTTAGCATATGGCCTGTCCATCTCCATTTCAGTTGGTCTATCTTCGTTAGTACATCCATAACCTTCGTTTTGGCTCTTATAAAGGTGCTTTGTTTCTTTTCTTGCTTCTTGATACCTGTCATGCTTCTCTCCATCGCTCTTTGGCATCCTTGCAGCATGGCTCTATGATGTTTTGAGAGAGACCATGTTTCGCAGCCATATGTGATGCAGGGTAGAATGCAGGTATTGTAGACTCTCCGTTTTGTGCCCATACTGAGATCGGTGGCCTTCATAATTTCTTTGAGTGACCAGTATTTTTTCCATCCATTTGCAATCCGTTTTTTAACTTCTTTGTCTGTTTGATCAGTGTGGGAGATGATCTGACCCAAGTATATGTACTCCTCTACATATTCAAGCGGTTGCTTATTTATTGTAATTTCTCCTTTGTCTGAGTTTGTTAATAATTTTGTTTTGTTGATATTCATGGACAGTCCAATTTTCTCGCTTTCTCTATTTAGGTCTTGGATCATTTTCTCTAGTTTTTTAGGGTTTTCTTGGAAAAGGACTATGTCATCTGAAAATACTGGATACTGAAAATATTGGGCATACTGGATCCAAAAAGAATAGAAAATTAAATCAATATGGGACACTTGATCCGGAGAAATAATTGATATTTTTTTGTATATAGTTTCTACCTTTGGGACTGGAAATATTTTGAATAGTTTTTGTGTGGAGAATGTTGATTTTTTTTTAAGTGTGACTAATAATTGTTCTCAGAATTACTTTAATTCGATTTATTATATTATTATAAGTTCCGCCCCACCCTATTATTCCGTATATTATTATACATGTCTTGTATATCTTGAATTTGCTTTCAATGTGCATATTTTTGTTCTTCCAGACCAAATGCCTGAGACACCCTGAGACGGTGGATGCTTTATGAACTCGTCTCGGACTTAGTATGCAGATCGCCATGGCTACAAATATCTAATACACCACTTATACTGCAAGTTAAAAATAATGTAATGTTCGCAGAAGTTCTGCAAATTTCGTGTATCTAGTCTCCCATAAGGATCGAGTGTCCCCAGTCTAGCCTGTACTATTTCATGAAAAGGAATCGAGTGTCCTGATTTTTTTTCAAAATAAAACACAATTGGCGCCCAAGTAAGTATTTGACTTATTGTTACACATTAAAGTTTCCGTAATGTCGTCATTTTGATATTTGAGAGGCTTATTGCTCGCCCAACGTTACTTGGCGTGCGGCGAATTTTGAATTAAAGCCCGCCCTGTCATTCAGTTCATTCTCGTCTTTGAGCGCGAGCTGTGTCATCTTGATTACCAATATACACTGAATTATTATGCCAAAACATCCTAAACAGTCCGGGATGGTGCAAGAACAATTGCCAATGAAGTATTAAAGTTTTGCGAAGCTGAAAAAGCAAATAATGGACCGATATTACCGTCTGACAGTTTGACAGATAGAACGGCCGCCATTACTGCATGGGTTCTTTAGTGCTGCCCTACCAAATTTCTGTATTTAATATGACACCGGTCACCGGACATTCTGTTCATTATGTATTGTGTAATAAATTTACACCCTGACAACTTCTGTTACGCGACAGCGACGCCCTCCCTCGCACGCCTAGTTATATCTAGATACTATTTAGCTGAAGAGGATTTTATTTACAGATAATACCCAATGTGTTCTTAGGTTTTCACGGCCCTTCAAAATCTTCTGGTTTGAGTTTTCCGGGATATTCTGGATATTCTGCGACGCTTCGGGTCCTTCGTCAGGGAAATACATCAGCCCTGATGATGGAAAAAAGAAAAACTCGCGACGATTTAAGCGACCGATGCGGGGCAGCACGGTATTATCAAAAAAATGTCAACCTGAAGACGAATGAGCAGGACCGACAAGGGAGCTTTCGCTCATAGAAGCGGTGGGTACCATTCATAGCCCTGATGATGGACCCTGCAATGGGTTCCGAAACGTCGGCCGGAAAGGTCGTAGAAACACTAGAATATCCCAGAAAACACCAAATATTCACGCGAAATACGGACAAAAGAAACATAATAAGCACTGAATGTAGGAATTTTCTGTCTATGATTTGCGCTTTGTCCTTGGATAAAGTGACTCGTATGCCAAAATGAGTGTAATATCGTTTTCAATGCTCACTTAAAAGTCAATTAGGTTTTATTTTGAAATCAGAACACTTAATTATATCGAGGATATTAAGGCCGGCGCCGCACTGCGCGGATTTTCTGCCGCGTCCTTTCCGTCGCACGAAATCAGCTAAGCAAATGGGTCGACCGATCGTCCGCGCAGTGTGTTTGACAAGCGCATATTGCATATGTACGCTCATAATATTGGATTATGCTCTCAAATATACCGGGGAGACTTGCTCTCTAAAATATCGAAGTTGAACACCACAATCTGCACTTGTATCGAAATTTTGAGTAGCTTGTTGGTCTTGTGGTTAGGACACTCGCCTCGTGATCCAAAGGTCGCGGGTTCGAACCTCACTCCAGACTAGCAAGTTAGTCATATTTTCATAGCACAAGCGCTTAGCTCAGTTTGAAAATAGTAAGAATATTGATGTGACACGTATTCCGTGTTCGCATCTCTATTTTTTTTAAAAAAAATAAATAAAAAAAAATGCTACGAAGTTTTCTAAAACACCCACTGAACAAACAAATTCTATTCAAAATAAACATACCTTCGGAAAAAGTAAATGACAGGTCAAATCAACGCATTCCAGCAATCAATATAAAACCGTCTCCACATTCATAGCAACATTGTGCAAATACTTTATTAAAAAAGTACTTTTTTAACTTTCGAATCGTAGTGAAAAACTGTTTAGGAATTTCGAATTTACAATTCAGTAAAAGAACATATGCATTTAAAAGAATGTATCACACGATCTTATAATACAATAATATTTTTGTTTTGATACAATTCGACAACTCGTGAATGGTCAATAAATATCTTCAGAACCATCTCGTAAATCCAACCCATGGACAAAATATGACAGCTATAGACAAAAAAGACAGTCAGTTCGGAATCGTCCAAAGAGGGAGGTGATAATTTAAACTGCGTTTAAAACGTGTTTCCTTCTGGTGCCGTGTTGTCTTTCAATATTGGACATTTTTAATTATAAAAGAAGCACGTTGGTTCTACATATTAATTTGATTTGTGATAGCTAAAATAAGAGATAAATGTCTTCGAATCGACGATTCAAAGACTATAATCTGACGAATCAAAAAACGTGTGCATTTTCAAAAAAAGTGCCTACCCATTATTTATACGGTTCCACATTTAAACGTTTCAAATATTGCCCAATCTACCTATTTCTAAGAAGTTCGTTCAGTTCACTGAACTGTTCGTTCACCAGATTGTTCAGTCAAATGAACTATCGTTCAGTAGTTCTTTGAATTTTTGTTTTTTATCTGCTTCGATTTTTGTAAAATGAACTGTTCAATTAGTAGACATCTTGTAAAGACCGAAAATAAAAGAAAGGTCACCGGGGAAAATAGATACAACAATATTCGTATTTTTTCCCGAAATAAAGTTTGGCGACAGGTAAAGGTCAACAGGCAAAATATATCGAATGGACAAGAAACATCTGATGACCAAAAAAAGGTCGCCGAAAAAATATATGAACATAGCGAATAATTTTCCTAAAATATCATATGGTGACCTAAAAAAAAGGTCACAGACAAAAATATATTTAAAAAGATAACTAATTCGATACTTCTAGACACAGTGTATAACTGTTTTTAATGACCAAAAATAAGGTCAACGGGAAAAATATTTCGAAGAAATGCCGATCAAATCACAAAAACATACTGTTCGAATTAATGAAATTTTATTTGGCCCATTCGGTAAATTGGTATCGTAATATCGTAAAAAACGTAAAATAAAAATTGGTATGGTAAATCGGTAAAAAGGTAATGTGTACATTAAATTATTGAATACTTTAAACAATATATAATGATAATACCCAAGAAATACAAAAAATAACAAAAACCACAACAAGAAGTAGAATAGAATAGAAGAATAGA
Organism: Agrypnia vestita; assembly: GCA_016648135.1. NCBI lineage: Eukaryota > Metazoa > Arthropoda > Insecta > Trichoptera > Phryganeidae > Agrypnia > Agrypnia vestita. The sequence continues at coordinate 50,966 of JADDOH010005118.1, forward strand.
AACTTTTTTATAAAAATAAGTAAATAAATACTTATTCTTTAGGAACCGAAGAATAGATACTTTTATTAATATTCTTTAGTAATTGTTGAATAGATACTATTAGAATATTCAAAGTTAAAAATACTTAATACACAAGTATAGTATCAAAAATTTGGCTATAAAGTTTCAGGTAATTTAACTAAGATAGGTTAATTTAATTTTGCCTGGTATATCTGGCAGGAACATGAAACGGTAATAATGAATTTACTTCAGGACAATCAAATAAGCCGTTAAAAACATTTAAAAAAACATAAATGAGGTCAGACAAATTCTTCGATTCAGTAAACTTAATTTCTTCATTAAAACATTATAGTTCAAACCCGCAACATGTACATAATATAGCTTTGATTTAATAAATCTTGAATATCTATAATGAAACCTTTCTACCTGGTGTCTTGTCTCATAGCTAGTAGCAAAAACTTTACAGGTGGATTCCTGCTTTGATAATGAGTCGAAAATGTTCAAGCAACCATGATCAATAGTTATGGAGATATGCAATATCAAGGTTCTATGATTACAGTAACTTATATAGTTATGAAAAATTCAATCGCTTAATGCAACTCAAATGAAATGATAAGAACCTTGTAAAGTAACTATATTTTCAATTTTTGCAAGGTTTTTATCATTTTATGGGACTTGAATTAAAGCAAATGAATTTTTCATAATCGATGTAAGTTACTGTAATGATGGTTCAACTATTTGCAAAAAATAAGTAAGAAATATTGAAGAAAAAAATGGAAACTTTCATTTTGCATACATCCCGAACAATGTTCCCTGTAAGGTGTGAACGTGTGCGCGCGCACACCTACCAAAATGTCTCCGCACACATGTTTTACCCTCCGCACAGTCAATATTATAAAAGAAAGTTTCCTTTGCCAGATTTTAGTTTTGATCGAATGCATGAATCAATACGTGCACAATGCAATTTTCATAAAATTAATTACCTACTTTCTAATGTATTTGTTTTTGAGCATTGAATCTCTTAGCACGGTCCCACGGTTCTTTAGTGTATGTGTTTCGTTTAAAAAAGTAGGTACAATAGAAATGCGACAAAATTCGGCGAAAGATTTTTTACGTAGTTGAAAATTTAATAAGAACAATTTTGAATAAAAGTGAAAAAACTACATTTTTATAAATGTTTATTTTGAAAAAAAAACACAACATTCAAATATATAGATTAAATATAAATAAAAAGAAAATTCTACAAGTTTAGTATTTAAGTATTTAATATATTGTATCAACGAATATTTTCTATCTTTTTTATTTATTTCAACAAAAATTGTCTTTGTTAGTGTTGTTATTATATAAACATTTAAATGAAAAATTGTATGTGTGTTTATGGGGAGGGGGGGGTATAAGTTTATCGCACCGCCACTGCACAAATGCGTCGAAGATCCACACACACAATAGAAAAATTAGAGGGAACGTTGATCCTGAACTATCGATATTAAGTAATGGTTCCTTGAGCATTTTCGACTCATTATCAAAGCAGGAATCCACCAAGTTTTTGCCACTAGCTATGTCACACCCTGTATAGAAATAACAATATCGCTTAGTTCAGAATACAGCCATTGCATAATGTGAACGTTACATTGTGTAAAGTGATCACTTAAGCCAGCCTTACGATAGGTCGTAAGACCTAAGAACTCCCAAAAAAATACTTTATCTCTATGAGACATCAAACTACAATATATCTTGCAAAACCTGACATTTTTAATTCCTTTCTTTTAATTCGTAGCGTCTGCTTGCTTGCTTGTCTGTCGAAAAAACTTTGGATCGATTTTTAACTCTTTTCCCATGATCCAATCGAGATGAAACTTTGCAGACAGACTCGTGACGACGATAAAAATGATCTTACAAGTTTTTGTTTAAAAAAAAAAAAATTTGGATTTTTTGAAATTTTTTATTACTCGCTTTCGTAGCATCGCCCGACCCAAGCCCAACGTGTAGGTTAAGCGCCAAACCTGTTTCCACTAGTAAATGAGAAAGGGAGTATAATAAAAACTTGATTTTTATAGGTTAGTTCTTCAATCTTTAATTCTTGTAAATTGTCTTTACACGTAGCTTGTTGGTCTTGTGGTTAGGACACTCGCCTCGTGATCCAAAGGTCGCGGGTTCGAACTTCACTCCAGACTAGCAAGTTAGTCCTATTTTCATAGCACAAGCGTTTAGCTTAGTTTGAAAATAGTAAGAATATTGATGTGAGACGTATTCCGTGTTCGCCTCATCTAAAAAAAAAAAAAGAATGAATATATTTTTGCTTTCCCGAAAACCGACTCGAGCCTGGAGCTTCGAACCTGATCATTCTGTAAGCAGGATTTTGACCATTAGCCAATGTGACTCAAACATACAAGACTGATAAAACAGATAAGATACTCCTCAATAACCAGATATCAGTTCTTATCTCGCTGCAAAGATAAGAGGTACCAAACAGTGTCGCGGACGTGAATACATTGCATCATAACTCCTCAAACACCATATTCCTAACAATAATGGGTGTTTTTAAGATGGAACATCCAAATGACAGTACGTATGATACAGTCAGATGAAAAATCATTTTATTTGTCTATGCTAATAATATACAGGGTGTACCAGAGCTAGCAGCAGAAACTTAGCAGGTAGATTTCTGACTGTGTTATGAGTCTAAAATGTTCAAGCAACCACGGCCTAATATCGATAGTTATGGAGATATGCAACATCAAAGTTTGCATTTTTTTTTCAATATTTCTTACTCATTTTTGCAAACAGTTGATCTATCATTACATTATCTTATGTCGATTATGAAAAATTCATTCGCTTTAATACAAGTCGAATAAAATGATGAAAGCCTTGCAGAAATTGAAAAAAGTAATTTTTTACAAGGTTTTTATCATTTTATTTAAGTTGTATTGAAGCAAATGAATTTTTCATAATCGATTAAGTCACTGTAATGATAGTTCAACTTTATGCAAAAAATAAGTAAGACATATTGAAAAAAAAATGCAAACTTTGATGTTGCATATCTCCATAACCATTGATATAAGGCCGTGGTTGCTTGAACATTTTAGACTCGCATCATAGTCAGGAATCTACCAGCCAAGTTTCTGCTGCTAGCTCTGGTACACCCTGTATAAAGAGATAAAGTCTGTAAGTTTGGATGTAGGAGGTAATAATCTCCGAAACTACTCGTCCGATTTCAAAAATTCTTTCACCAAAATTTAAAATGGACCTTCACGATGGATATAGGCCATATATTATCTAGTTAAAATAAAAGGGCATCTCGTAGTGACCCATTTTACAACTAAAGTCGACGAAAAAATGGTCGAGCGACGCGTTTTTTATGAACGCTGCCTTAACGGTAAGAGATATTTAAATACTTTCTATGGAGAAGTTGTAAACGTTCAAAACGTTCTATTAAAAAAGTCCCCGACGACATGTATCTATATGTTATGTTATGTTATAGCTTGTGGTACTAATGTTGCGTTCTTATCTGTTTACGGTGGATGGCTCATGGATGGAAGTTTTTAACTCCTTTTTGGACCAGTTTTTTTTATATTTAGAATATATCAAAATTTTTCAAGAACACAATACTGTGTATTTCCCCAGGGTGTTGAAACCTGGTAAAATTATATTGTGTAATGTGATCACTTAAGCCAGCCTTACGATAGCTCGTAAGCCCTGTGAACACCCAAAAAGACTTCCGTACATACTTTCCCAAAAAAAATATAGCTTTGTCTCTATGAGACATCTATAATATAACATGATTGATGATGTCCCCCTGTGGATAAAATCCAGTACTGGATTCTTAAAAAATTTCGACATACTCAAAATAATATACTCCACACATCTCATTTACATCAAAATAGGCATGATGACAGTATTAAATAATAAGTGATTTTAGGGTAGAAAATATTATGAAAGGATTCTAAAAAATGATCCAGTTTTAATATACGCATTGAGATTAATTGAGTCTTTCAATAAAATAAAAGTATAAAATTGTGCAATCCGCCATTTTAACTGAAACGGCGGTCAGAGCGAATGACGTCACGCCTCAGTACCCATCACCGTGTCTTTGAACCGTTGCCATAGACACAATGTAATGTTTACTGAGGCCTGACGTCACGGAGACGAAATGACAGCTGGGGGTGTTTTTGCGCGAAATTAAAAATACATAGATGAAAATGAAATTATTTGCGTAAAAACTTAGTTTATTACTGAAATAATGTTATTTTGGGTGTACCTACAATATAGAATGTTATTTCAAAATCTGTCATCATGCCTATTGCATTACGGTACAGAAACACATGCTTATTAGTGGCATGCTCATAAATCAACCGGCGGTTGTATGGCTAAGTGGCATGCTCGTTACTAGCAATGTGCGTACACACACGCCACTAATAAGCAAGGTCTAGAGAAGGTCGATACTGCGCTTGCGTATCTGTAGCTTTAACCTTTGATCATGTGTATCTGTAGCTTTAACCTTTGATCAATCGCTTCCAACAACGCTGCCCAAATCTAACTATTTTAATAGTACAAACGCTATTTCTAGATTATTCAGGATGGCCTGTTTCTAAATTTTAAATAATTATCTACTGCATTTAATATTATGAAGTTTAGATCAGTGCGGCTGCAGGCCATTCAATTATAGCAATGTGTGAGTAACCTTGCAACCAGGGGCGAACTGTTATTTACATGTTTTAAATGTAATGCATAAATATTTGAATCCTGCCACGATAATAAATAAATTAAACCTCCAGAGGCTTCCAAAAAGTTCCGGAGCTTCTTCGAGCAGTCTAGATGAGAACAGAAGCAGCCCCAAGATTGGTACGCAGTGTTGTGTAAACATATCTGTTTTTTTATTTGTTGTGTCGTATATGTGTGCCTTATGAGAGATGTTTTCTTAGAGATATAAAATGTTAAAATGTAATAAAACACATAAAAATCATATACCCAAATTCAGAATTAATACTTAGATGATTTAAGCGTAATTTTCAGTAGAAAATAACGATTTTAAGTAATGACTCCAAATTCGGGCCATTGGGAAGATAATTTTATGCCATTAGTGTTTAAATACAGTTTATTTTTTAGAATTTGTTTTTTGAATTGGCAATTTTGTTTCCAGAGACAAACAATTTTGCAGTTGTCCGCTCAAGAACTGAAAAAAGGGACGGTCCCATTCAAAACAGGATATATGATCACGTTACTCATGTACTGTGTTTTATTTCATTTGATATTTATTTGTCTTTTTTCATAGTATATTTCTTTGATATTGTAAGGAAATTAAAATACGCATCGAAAACCACACTTTGAGAAAGGGTGACAAGCTTCTGAATCATTTCGCAATCTCAACGATCTGAGGAAAGATTAGCGAAAAGGCATGTCGAGAGCAAGTGTTCCCCTTGAAGCTGGTGATGACAGCTCAGACGAAAGTCAGAAAAAGGCCTTTGTATTTTGACGATCAGGTCCTGTGGAAGAGGGCGAAAGTTGCGCTATTAAATCAACCGTCTTCCGCGCAAATGAGAAGCAGTTATTTACATTGATGCTGACTATGCTCCCGAATTATAATTGTACATCATGTGTAGAGTATAAAAGCAAAGGCAGCGATATCCAAAAAATTATAATAAATGTTTCGAATGCTGTCACCGAGGATTACTAATTTAAAATGTATTGAATTCTAGATTTTACTTATCTATCCCTACCAAAATCTTGCTTCCTATCACTTTGTAAGCTATGTTATACCTATAAAACTCAATGTTTGTCCGTCTGTTCTCTATACAAATCTACACCATTTGTCCGATTTGATTAAAATTTTACATACTTTTTTGCTTCAGGACCCGGCGGATAACATAGGCGATATTTCCCCCCTATTCTTTCACCCCTTCCCCTCTCCATGATATATTTTCGATGCAAATCTGTACCGTTCGACCGATCGGACACAAAATTTGGAAACTTATTCTTTAGGACCCGGCGGGTAACATAGGCTACTTTTCCAGTCTCCTCTTTTACCCCTTCCCCTGATGTACTCTTGATGCAAATCTGTACCGTTCGAATCGAATCTTTGTTCCCCCCACAAATTCATTTTCAACTCAATCCTTAACCCGTGCAACGCCAGGTACGAACAGCTGGTTTCCTAAAAAATCTCTAATTCAGTGCATAATAAATTAGCAATCCCCGATGACTGCATTCGATTTTTTTTAATATTGCTGCCTTTGCTTTCATACCCCACATATGTTTGTTTTGAGTTGGTTTCCATTTTTGGTTGTTACATTCCCAAATAATAATAATTTTTCTGTCTCTGTGTCGGTCCGTAACTTCCTGTAACACCCTTAACTTATTTTATAAAAACTTTTTTTTTAATCGTGGTTCTTACGAAAGTGTCCAATCTGCCTCTGGCATAGATAATCTATCTGTAATGATGTTTGGTTTTCTGCAGTACTGTTGTTTCAATTCTGATTAAAGTATTTCAATGACTGTGCGTTAGTCACATCCAGCTCTAACCGACTATCAGGAGACTCCAGGAGTGTTCTGCTTCTGATTCTGATTACCAGGTTTCCAAGGTAGGAAGACACTGTGAAATGGATATATTCAATGTAGAAAACTATCCTTCTTTCCTTCTTTAAAAACTCTGATCCTGGGACTTTCTAGGACCCTTAAAATGTATACCGGTTTACGAAATGTGTTGCTAAAAATGAAACATTTTTAAAATAAAACACAAATCACTTTGTTTTCACCACTTTAAAAAATAGCGTAGAATTTTATTTGTCGATAACAATTTGTCAAAAATAATAACTAAAAATATTCCTAATTCAATTCAGCCGGCCTTTTATACGAGTAACAAATTAAAAAATACATACTAAATAACAAGACAGTGATAATTCTATCATGAAATCAGGAGTTTATAGACTTAATTGTAACAATTGTGATAATTTTTATATTGACAAAACAAAAAGAAATTTTGAAACTAGGGTTAAAGAACATATCAAAGCATTAACTAGTAATATTAAGTCTGATTTTGCAAAACATTTAATATAATATGACCATACATTTAATATTAACACAGGTTTAAAAATTTTACATTTCAGCTATAAGATCCCACCAATAAATAATCTTGAAATAATTGAAATTAGGAAAAATGTTAATATTAATTCAAATTTAATAAATACACAGACATAGAAGAGAACATTGTTCCCGAAACACGTAGATTGCTTAATCGAATAAAGTGGTGAAACAAAGTGATTTGTGTTTTATTTTAATAATAATGTCACCACAAAGTTCAAGCCTTCATACAGAAGAAAAAATATTCTTCGAATAGAAACATTTTTCTTTATTTTGAGTGCAAGATTACACCCCCTCTTAAAATGTCATTGTTTTGTTATAAGAAATATGACATTTTGTCATGTTGATGTGCAAAAATATCACTTTTGGTACTTACGGTACCTACCAGTGGCGTGCAAGCAAAAAAGCTGTGCATTAGTAAAGATTCTGGGAAACAAATATTAATTAAATAATCCTTATCTTAAGAAAATGTTGATTTGAAATGCTGGAAGTTTTATTTCCGACTCTTCTGTGCCTAACTTCATGTCAATTCTAAATTTACCTCACATGTTTGCAGCCAACAAATTTGTTCCGTAGATCTAGTCAAGTCGAGAAAAAACTCGTTCTGAACTGTGTATTTTTACTTAGCTCTACGTCTGCGAGTTTTTTGTAATAGACAAGTTAATTTTTCATGGAATAGCATGTTTCTTGGAAAGGTCCTATGCAGGTGGGGTATATAGTCGGTCACAGCATATTTAACCTAAGTTTATACCCACCGCATGCCGTAATCTTGTTACGATTGATGTACCTCAACACAATAGTTGTGAAGGGAGAAAAGAATTCTTTGGTGTTCATCATCTCGGAATGCATATTTTGCACTCGGGGCGCGATATATCAAATATTCAACATATAGAATATTTTGAGTGTGTTCACAGTTTTCAAGAACAATACTGGATTTTATCCCCATCATTAATCACTTGAGACGTCTCATAGAGACAAAGTTAATTTTTATATGGGAAAGTGATCACTTAAGCCAGCCAAACGATGGGTCATAGGCACTAAGGACATCCAAAAAAGACTTCCACATCTACTTCCTCGTATAAAAAAAGGAGCTTCGTCTCTGTGAGACATCTATAATATGTTATCTTGATTATTCAACATAATACAGGTCAAATAAAATTATTATTCATAAACTAGCAGTAACCCGTCAAAAATGACGGTACTTTTACATGTTGGTTCCTAAGTAATAAGTATTTATTTATTTATTTTATTTAAAAAAAAATCGTTAAATAAAAATTTGTAAAAAAATTTTCTATAAAAAAGTTATGGACGGACAGACAGACAACGAAATTAATACAATTTTCATTTCAGTGGCTCAAAGATGTTCGGAAAATTCACACTCATCGCGTTGACGTTTTTAAGCGTCACTCAAATACAATTCTCGCACGCCTTCGAAAGGTGCGAACTCAAGCTAAACGGAGAGCCAATCCCCTTCGACAAGGAGGTGTCGAGTGACTGTGAGAACCTTGAAACACTCGAAAAGGCAGCTTGGGAGGAAGAAAATGACTCGTTCGACGAATTCAACGCGAGAATAGAAGAAGTCGAGGTTCACGTGTCTGTCGTGAACGGAAGCATAGTCGTGGACAATGGGGCGAGCGGGCTGCAGCCGAGGACGGAGGCCCCCGAGGAAGAGCTGACCATCAACTATGAATTTAGAAGCGTCTTCTACGGCCGTTTGAATATCTTCAACAAAACAGACGCGTGCAACTCCGCAGAGAATATTCTCCAGCACTGCACTTGCCTGACCAGTATTAGAAATGAGATGACCGAATGCTTGAAGGATTTGGAATCTTGTTTTGTAAATAATCCTCCTATTGAATAAACATTAACCTTTAACTATTGTCGTCATTTTTTACACTTCCATGGACGTGGGTCTCACAGACCCCTGTACTTCATGGCCGAAATTCAGAGGAAATTTTAGGAATTTGAGTAAAGTGTGTTAAAGTTTTATTTGTTTAAGTCGATTTTGATGAAACAAAATTAATATATATCTCTTGTGATAGAACACTTTTGCCAAAATCAAGTTTACTTGTGTATTTGTCTTTAAAATATGTGGATATGCAATCTGGCTAAAGCTTGTATCTTAAAAACAATTATTTGTGTCTCTTGTTCCATTAAATGTACCATTGTTCCAATGCCAATGATGACGTATGGAGTGGAGACGATGGCCCTTACAAAGAAAAGTGTAGAAAAGCTCAAACGCAAACAGCAATTAGAAATAGAAATCAGAGAATTAGAAGTGATGAAATTAGGCGCAGAACTAGAGTGGCGGATATCATGGATTGTGTAGCGAAGCTAAAATGGCAACGGGAGGACATGTTGCAAGGCAGGATGCTACAAGATGGACTCCCAGAGTTCTGAAATGGAGACCTTGGGAAAATAAAAGAGGCGTCGGAAGACCTCAAAAGAGATGGGCCGACGATATAGCCGCTGTGGGGGGAAGAAATGACTACAATTAGCAAACAACAAGGAAGGATGGAAGGGTATGGAAGAGGCCTATATCCAGCAGTGGAGTAGTTCTATTTACTGTAAAGATTCTAGATATTATGCAGTTTTTTACCTCTTCTGTAAAATCTGTGTTAAGTGGCTTACGAGGTATTGTTTTTTAGTTTGACTTATTTTTAACAAAAATATGAATAACAACACTGTTTAATCTTTGGCATGAGGAATAAAATATTTTCATTATATCTGGAAAACTAAACTATGACAAGTAAACAAAACGAAGATAAACTTCTTACAAATTGAATTTCTGATCGTGGACGTCGGCTCTCACAGGCCTCGGCCTAAGTTTGAAGATCCGGCACTCACCTGTTTAGCACCCCGCGATGTAACTTTCTCTGTCTGTGATCGTTTTGCAACTAAAATGAAAGGTACTAAGCGGCTAGGGGCCGAGGGGAGCGGGGAAATGGCTTATCGGGGAATTTATAGAATGTGAGGGGCCTCTGAGACCCCACGTCTGCAGTTAAAGGTTAAAACTAATCAAATGAATCAATTACATAGAAAGGCATACAGAAAAATTTACTACACAACTTTCTCGGTGGAGCTATTGATTCTCTTTATTTACCTGATATAAATTTGATGTAAATATGATATCTGATATAAAAGGAATGAAAGTAGACTGAATGCGGTCACTAAGGCGCTTGCGTGGAAAATTTTTGGTCGATTGAGTGAGAAATGTAACAACATATGTATTCAGAGTCCCTGGTAGATAGATTATAAAAAATTCCTAAAATTAATATACAACAGTAAATAATATCTATATGTATATTATAAAAAGTATTACCTTTATATTATTTAATTACATATTAAGTATTATTATATAGTTTAAAAAATATTCATATGGTGATAATAATGTTTTTTGCAGAATGCATATTACACATAATAAGATCAGACAGTTGACCAACATTTCTAAAAATCTACACATAAATCCACTTTACAATTATTAGAAATTGGCATTTATATATTATTTATGATTTTTTGAAGTAAAGAACCTTCTAGGTTTTGTTTAGATTTGATTATTCCACTTTTAGACATGAGTGTTTTTATCTCAGTTTGAGTTTTTTGTGGCTGGCTTCTTTATGCATAACTACATTCAATTCGTCATCGACGGAAATGAAACAAACTTCAAATCAACAGTGCATTTATTAATCAAATATTGTTGAATACGAATAATACAATTATTTACAGTTTGAAACCTTACGACTCTAGAAACAACACAATTGTTCCTTTACCAAACTCGCTTCAAAGCAATAAACACCACCGTCATAATTTTGTACAGAATTGTATGAAACGCTACCAAATGCACGAGAAAACTGTACATTTTGACTGGCCTGCACTCGCTATCTCATACTTACAAAAGTCAGCTAATTCTGTGTGTAAGGGCCAGTTGTATCAACTTAGACTGTACGTAGTTGTTTTACTGAAAATCATGTTTAAGGCGCGTGCGCACTGGGCCCATTTTTTGACATATCATCAAATAGTGTCGGCAACGGCTTACAGCGCTTGACGTCGCTTATCTCCTTCACAGGTTCACTGTCAGCTACGCCAATTGGCGGAGTGCTCTGGTCGCGAGAAACCCCGCACATGCCAATTGGCGTTTCCCGTCAACTTCACATTCATTTCCCAGCGTTTATCCGGCAACATTACCTTGTCTTATAATTAAAATATAGAACCAAAACGATAAAAAATAAATTAAGGATAAATTTATAAAAGGCTCACAGAGCTATTTTTACAAGGTGTACCAGAGCTAGCAGCAGAAACTTGGCCGGTAGATACCTGTCTATGTTATGAGTCTAAAATGTTCAAGCAACTATGACCTAATATATCAATAGTTATGGAGATATGCAATATCAAAGTTTGCATTTTTTTTCAATATTTCTGACTTGTTTTTGCAAAAAGTTGAGCTATCATTACAGTAAGTTATGTCGATTATGAAAAATTCATTTCCTTAAATACAACTTAAATAAAATGAAAAAAACCTTGTAAAAAAAAATGTTTTTTAAATTCTTACAAGCTTTTAGCATTTTTTTCGACTCGTATTAAATCGAATGAATTTTTCATAATCGAAATAAGTTACTGTAATGATAGTTCAAACCTTTTGCAAAAAATAAGTCAGAAAAATTGAAAAAAAAAATGCAAACTTCGATATTGCACATCTCCATAACTATTGATATAATGTCATGGTTGCTTGAACATTTTAGACTCGGAGCATAGGCAGGAATCTACCGGACAAGTTTCTGCTGCTAGCTCCGGTACATCCTGTACACGAAAAAAGCAGATGGAAGTCTCTTCTGCAATGGCTCAGGGCTTACAACCCGTATGGGCTGGCTTAAGTGATCACTCTACACAGCGCAACGTTCAGCAGTTCCACCGTAAGAACATCCACACATTATCAATTTTTTTAAAGTTCTATACATATAAGTATCGAATCAAGAAAGTTTCACATATCGCACTGGTCTCTACTAGAGACATGTGTTGTTATTTTTTTTTTTTCTCATTAACAATACTAACTTGTTACATAGATTTCGCAACTGGTAATGTGGTGTTTTTTTAGCAATATTCTTTTATATATGTGGTATATATATATGGTATTCTTACTCCCTTTCCTTTAACTCGTAGCGTCTGCTCGTCTGCCGAAAAAATTTTGGATCGATTTTTAACCCTTTTCCCGTGATCCAATCGAGCTGAAACTTTGCAGGCAGACTCGTGGCGACGATAAAAATTATCTAACAAATTTTCGTTATAAAATTTAATAATTATAGTATAATTTTGGATTTTAGAAATTTTATTACTCCCTTTCGTAGCGTCGCCAGACGCACGGGGTATGCGCGAAACCTGTTTCAACTAGTAAATAAGAAAGGGAGTATGATAAAAACTTTGTTTTTTGGGTTGGTTTTTTTTCTATCTACTAGAATACGCCTGAAAATCAATATTTTCAATTTTTAACTCCCATCATATTATAAAACCAGGCACAGTTGCCGGATGAACGCAATGAAGGTGACGTGAACGCGAACTACCGGTTGGCGTACGCGTAGTTCTCGCAACCAGAGCACTCCGCGCTGGCGGTGAACCTGTTAACTGAAAAGTTTTTTCTACTAGCTACGAGACACTTTATGTATAGATAAAAAAATTTACAGAGATTCCAGTGGGCACGATTGAAGCAAGTTAACAGAATTTTTGTATCGAAATCTACCTTAAAAATTTACCATTGTAGTCGCTTTTTCGCATGGTGTACGAATATATTATACCTTCTTCCGGTAGTTCATGAGGACTGCCGAAAGTCTTTTGCCGACATGTTGGTCCTGTTTTCCATAGCATGTTTGCCATCGAGGATTGATTACCGGGGATTACGTCGAGAACGCGGTGAAGAAGGACGAAGGCGAGAGCGGAAAGTAAGTTCAGGAGGGCAGGTATACGAACTAGGTTGGTCCTTATTTAAAATACAATTTTGAAAAATTATCCTACATGACTAAAGTCTCTTGAGTTAAAGCTATCTATACGCGTTTGTAATGTTGTACGTGAGCAAAAGTGGTGCGCGGCCCTCGCCGTCGCTATTGACGCACCGGACGATGACATTCATACAGCAATAGATAATGGCTACAGTGTCTATGTATACTTGCACTAATCAACACTCGAGAATTTATATATTTTTTCCGTTTCTGTCGCACTGATTTGCTACTAGACTATTCCGCACGCGGCTAGGTACTCTGGTGCTTTATTAGCACGGATCGCCCGTTCGCTATACCTTTGCCGGCTGTGAAATATGACTGGCACTCACGTCCGCAGCTGCGCAATATATAGAATCTTTTCTCTCAAAATTTCTGGTATATTAGAGTGTGTTCTATTAGTTTCTAGGTGTTTCCAATTAATTCTAAAATGTCCAGAGCGATGGGAACATTTATTTGCAAAATACCATAATTTAAATGCACGCCTTTTAAAAGTGTATTCCACTACTTTACAGACAAATTACTGTGGCTCTACTTTCGCAACAGCTTCTCCGATTGCCTTTTTCAAAAAATTAAAAAATGGTACGTAAAAAAAAAAGTAAAAATAATACGTATATGTATTCTTATCTTCCCACATTAACACAATATCCTTGTCACACCTACATTTTATACTGACTCATCTCCGAAAACCTATTCAATACAAGCAGCACTGTATTTATCTGATCCTATCCACAATACCAAATTAGTTATAACCTAACTGCGGCACCAAGTTTACTAGAACACTTCATTAACAAGTGCGTCAATAGCAACATTAGAGGGACTTCTTTAAATATTAAAAGGGTATACTTAAAGATAGGAATTAATTCTATATATTATATTATGAATTGAGCCTTTACAAGTGCAGTATCTCACTCTTTAAACTACGAAGCACTTGATTTCATGCCAATCTTCGTACGTTTCTAATACTATTAATAGGTGCAATAAGTTAATTAATAATTACACATAAATGAAGTATAAACCATCGAGTAAGAAGAGCCATTGAGCTTCCATGACGAAGATAAGGTATATTGCAAATGGATGTAAATCTTCAACGACAAGCCAATTCGCGCGTAAAATACCGTTTGCGACTCTTTAATCGACATTACGAAAGTGCCGAGAAATGTAGTTATAAATGATTTTCTTAATTTCACGTGGTAACAAAATTAATATTTAAAATTATAAGTCGAGACGATAGCGACTGACTGAGATTAGTTGTCATAGAGAGCAACATGATTGCAGATATATTTTATTATTAATATTTAAAGCATTAACTTTGTGGTTAGACATTATAGCAGAGTGTTAGTTAAATTACTATAAACCGCTACCAGATCTGACTGCAATTTTCCATACAGCCCTTTGCTTAATTTAACTTTCACAAAAGATTTGATAACACCCACTTTAGACCCCGCCCCCTCGTAGATTCCTGATAGTTCTGTAGGTAAGTTAGTACGCGCTTGTCTTTGACAAGATTAACATGCATGTGATAAATATTGGTGAAAGGTTAACAATACAATGGTTATGGTGTACAGTGTTGTGAACATAGTTGTGTAGTGTTGGTGCTGACGTAAAGACGGGTTCCTCTCGAATCCGGTAGACCTATAATCTGGTATTGGTTTATACTAATTTAACTAACACTCTGCGGATATAGTTTCTTATTCTACCCTTTCCCCCAAATCATCATCGTCGTCTTATTTTTAATTATCCTCGAGAAAATAACGCTCAACAATATCGATGCACTGAACGTTCGTTTGCAATTGTTCTCTATTTATTTTCCCAAATATCATCACCATCTTCTTTATTCTTTTTTCAGAACCATTCTCAACAATGATCGATGTTCTGAACTCTCCACAAAATAGTCTCGATTGGTCGGCAAGCTTTGAAGCAGCGCAAGACAGGGAAAGATGGAAGCACCTCGTCAAATAAATTAAAGTTAGCGCAATAACTCTTCTTACAGCATGACACGTTAGTAATGTGCGTAAGCTGGTCGGTGATATGCGTTACTCGACGACGGCCTTTAAACGGGATTGGCAAGGAAGCAATATTCATGCTCGGCATTTCTGTATTTTCATCTTGGTTTTTCGTAATCCATTTAGGCATATCTGTAATTCATTGTAAGGGTCGTAACCCGAATCAACCACTTCAAAATTATTGAAGACTCAATTAGCTTGTGAAGAGCTCTTCACCTTGCGTAATCTTCGACGAACAAAGTAACGCACAACACCTCCCCATTTTATTTAGTTTTCAATAAAGAAAATCTTAATTATTACATATTTGGCGAACCCCGCTATGCATATAATACATATACAGTGATATTGTCATAAAATGCCTCATTCTCAAATAATATTATCGCGATTAATCTATGCATCAAACTTCAACAGGAATATTTAATTTTTTTTAAATAAACAGTTATGCCTGTTGAATTTTGTAGCAAGATATCATTACAAAGGGCTCAAGGTATTTTCAAATGACTATTTACATGTCATATTCATATTTTTCACGTAACGTAGGAAAATCACAATTGAGGTGGCTTGGACGTGTGCTAAGAATGCCAGAGGAACGATTACCAAGCAGAATCCTCCTGGCAACCCCGGAAGCGGCGCAAGACGGGGGAATATGTAAGCGCCTCATCGGGTCTTTGGGTCCCCGACCCTACAAGGCGATGAAGATGATGATATAATGACATCTCTTATTTTGGTTTCTTTTCAAAATATATGCTTAGGAAAAAGTCATGCTCCTTGTTCGCACTGCACGCCCCAGCTAATTTGTCAATATGTGTATGTATTGTAGGAGGGCTGTGTGCCGAATTGCAGAAGACAGAATGCCGGATTGCCGATCTTCACTCTTTAGTAGCGGTTGTGCAACCGGCCGGGTTAGACGTATCTTTATGCTGTCGTTTGTAATGGTCAATGTTTTTTTCTCATTTTTAGAGCTTTTGCACAAAAATTGATATATAATAATCAGATAAGTAACGAATGTAAAATATTTACTTTTATCCGTCTTAACACAATGTTTGCGGGGGTTTTTAAATCAATTTACGCCGGAAAGCGGGCAATTTTTAAGCTATTGATCAAGTTTAAATAAAATTTTCAGTATCTTGCCTTATTCGTAATTTTTTATTATGATCTGGTCACAAATTTTTATATTTTTGGAAAGACAATTATTAAATTTTAGTTTAAATTTAAAAATTTTGAAAAAACTGAACTTTTGTCGGATTGTTGATTTAGTCATTTTATGCACGTTCAACATAATATATACAGGGTTATTTGAAAAACATTAATAACCTCGCAGGACTATATTCCTCCCTTGATTATCAGTTGAAAATGTTCAAGCTATTGTCACCTAATATCAATGTTAAGAAGATATGCGACATCAAAATTTGCATTTTTTTTTTCAATATTTCTGACTTATTTTTTGTAAAACGTTGGACTATCATTACAGTTACTCATATTGATTACGAAAAATTCATTTGTTTCAATACAAGTTAAATAAAATGATAAAAACCCCGAAAAAATTCCAATTGGAATGTTTTTCAATTGGAATTTGAAGGTTTTTATTTTTTTATTTGACTTGTATTAAAGGGAATGAATTTTTAATATTCAACATGAGTTGCTATGATGATAGTCCAACGTTTTACAAAAAATAATTGAGAAGTATTGAAAAAAAATGCTAACTTTGATTTCGCATATCTCCTTAACTATTGATATTAGGTCATGATAGCTTGAACATTTTCGACTCATAATCAAGGGAGGAATATCGTCCTGCGAGGTTATTAATGTTTTACAAATAACCCTGTATACATTGTAAAATACAAAACAATAAACACTAATATTATTTGAAAGTATGAAATCGTCGTAAACAATTCCCTTTATGTAAAGGTGCACGACAGAATTGACACATATACCGGGTTTCGCTACGTACTTTGTGGACCGCGCACACACAACATCTCCTTTGCAGATTCTTATTTCCAATCTATGTTGTGACTTTCTCGCATTTCTGCCGAATGTATGGTACAAATTAAAGACACTTCTCTTTTCGATTGCCAAACTTGAAGGGAACGTATTTTTTCCTTGGAAAAATTCTTTGGCCCCTCCAAGGCGCCATACCCTCATCTAAAGATAGACCCGCTTTCTACCGACAGTATGCAAAAGACACGTTTAAGCGTCTCCCGCAAACAATGTGTTAAAAATGAAAAAGGCTAACTGACTACAGCACTAGAATGCGTTTCAATTGTAGCATCGGTTGGGAAAGGTTTAATTGCAACACAATGAAATATAATTTCATCAAATTGTAGAGGACATTTTGTATTAAAAGATCCGTGAACTTAATTTTTGAGTAAAAAATTCATCATACGATTTTCGCAAGAAAACGTTTAAAATGCAAATGCATAGTGTCAACTTCACTGTATACCACATAGCAGAGGCAGGAATTAGCGGAATATAATAATATAATATCTAATATAATAATATAATAATAATAATAATAATAATAATAATAATATTATAATAATAAATAATAATAATATTATATCTACAGGGTGCATCAGATCAAGTTCACAATACCTCGCGAGAAATCGAAAATGTTCAAACTCTTTATGAAAATATCAGTAGTTACAGGAATAGGCAACTTCAAAGTTTACATCGTTAGGCAGAGAGGATGGAACGCATATTCTTCTATCTCGGCACACCACTTTTGCTTCGGCTACATTCATACATGTTCTTATGCGAGCTCTAAGGTTATTGATTCTTTTAAAAAATTTAACATCCTCCGATACTTGTGGTACCTGATAATGCCAGGTCTTTCGCGGAAGCCCTCTATTCCTGTTGCCTTCAACACTCGCCCCGTATATTTTCTTAAACATCCTTTCCTCGCTCATATGATCCACATGACCAAACCATCGTAGCGCTCCTTTCTTTATTCCAGCATTACATTCACTTCTAATTTGTTCATTCCTCACTCTTCGACCAAATATATTAGGGCACGGTTGCTTGAACATTTTCACAGGGAATTTTGTCACTATAGACGCACCAGTATAAATTGGCATGCGAGGTAGGGCCTCCCTGTCGCGTAACAGAAGTTGTCAGGGTGTAAACTTATTACACAATACATAATATACAGTGTCCGGTGACCAGTGTCAGAGCCTTCAATAGAAATTTGATCGGGTAAGAGCGCGCTCCGCGGCGGCCGCTCTAGCTGTCAGACGGTAATATCGGTCCATTATTTGCTTTTTCAGCTTCGCAAAACTTTAATACTTCATTGGCGCATGTTCTTGCCCCATCCCGGACTGTTTAGGATGTTTTGGACGTAATAATTCAGTGTATATTGGAAATCAAGATGCCACAGCTCACGCTCAAATAAGAGATTGAACTGAATGACAGGGCGAGGGGTTACTGCCGGGTGCGGGCGGGGCGGGTTTTAGTTCCAATGTCGCCGCATGCCAATTTACGTTGGGCAAGCTATAGACCTATGAGACACCCAAAAGTTTTTGGAAAAAATGCAAAATTTGAAATCGTTTATCTACATAACTGTTGACATTAGGACATTGTTGCTGGAACATTTTGCACTCGTAACGTAGGCAGGAATCTGCCCGTTAAGTATTGTGGGCTATATCTGTTACACCCAGCACGTGCTTGTATATAACACAATACGCCTATAATATATGAATATGTATAGGTGAAGACAAATTTGATATCACTCAGCTACCATATATGTATTTATCATCTACCAAAGTGCACTTATCATATTTTTGATATATTCTGTTGTACCTTTGATTTGTATCAAATACAAAAAATAAGACAACTAAAGTACTGAAATAATATTACAGTAAAACCCCGATAATTCTAAATTTGCCATAATTCGATATTTTTAACCCTTAAATGCATGTAGTCTGATTTCTTCACCCGTAGACTAAGAGAAAAATATTGAAAAAAATCATTGTTTTATTTTTTCATTTTTTTTTCAAAAAATTACCATGTGCCGTTTTCGGCACCACATGCATTTAATACTAAATTAATGCATTACTTCCTGTGCATTTAGTATAAAAAAGATAAAAATAATTATATGAATACAAAATTGATAAACATACCTGCTCGTTTTATATTTTTCTGGGTAATAAATCTGCCAAATAATCAAGATTTCTTTAGATCGAATATGGCTTACTTCGCTTCTCGATAAAGACATCGACTTTTTCCATAATTTGATAGACAAAATTTATATATTTTTTAAATTCAATGACTGAGGAATACTTCTATAAGGATCGATATAAAGAATGACAAATATTTTGTGTGATAATTGAAAACAAACTCAGTGTTCCGTTTTCGGCACAATATGCATTTAAGGGTTAAAACTCAAAGTAATATTCAAGTCCCAAAATGTTAATTTCACAGTAGTTTAATATTCATAATACGAAATAATTTTTAGTCCCTTGCGCCATAAGTCAACACATTTTACTTCACATAATTCGAAATTGAAAAAATTAAAAAAAAAAAAAAAATTTGATTCGAAAAACAAGCTTTCAACACGGTATTGCTAACCAATACTTAACCACAACACCAACACTCGCAACAACACATCAGACCTAATGATGGACCCTGCAATGGGATCCGAAACGTCGGCCAGAAAGGTCGTAAAAACGCGGCATAATACCCCAAAGATAACTCTTAACGCTTTCAATTACAGCCGTCCAAACATGGCGAATTGAAAAAAATGTCAATATCGGGTACTTTAGTAAGAAAAATTGCGAAATTTGTATCAGCATAATAAATAATAAACATTGCATTTTAGAAATTTTCTTGGAATAAGCAAAAATAAAGATGTTTTTCACAAAATTAACGACTTTTTCATTATTTTTGGCGAATTTTGCAAACGCAATCGCACAATTCAAAATGGTTTTTTATTTTTGGGTCCCTTGAATTTCGAATAAACGAGGTTCTACTGTAAACCACGTCAAGTACAATAATAATAATTCTCAAGAAACCACTTCAAATATTATAACGAAAATTATTTAAAAACCGCTTCAAATGCAACCCTAGTTACAAAATGTGTAAAGCAATTTAAACGCGGATATCACGACAATCGTTTAGTTTAATTTGAGTTTAGATGTTATTGGATATTTAATTATTAATTTAAGGCCCGACACCTGATGGCGACGAGCTAAACGGTTGTTATGGCAATGGCCTTTATTTGTAATGCAATCGTGATTTTTGAACATATTATTAGGTGTACCCATAAGTAATTTATTATTTATGTGGCAACAAAAAAAGAGTTTAACTACATTCAGTGGTCTCGCAGAAGGATCTGGGTGTTACTACTACCAAGGACTTAAAATGGTGTGAGCACATAGCGAGTGTGGTTAAGAAGGCTAACTCTATTTTGTATTTGGTGGGAAGATCACTCCAACATCTGACGGTACCACTATTCACAACCATTTATAAGACATATGTGAGGCCTCTCCTCGAATATGCCTCTCAGATCTGGAATCCATATTTTGTTAAAGATATAGTTTTACTGGAAAATGTTCAGAGACGAGCCACAAAATTGCCCTTGGGTCTTAAAACCTGGAATATGCGGAAAGGCTGAGAGTATTGAAACTGCCCACTCTTTAGGAGCGACGAGCAAGAGGTGACCTCAACGAGACATTCAAGATTCTATCGGGCTACTAAAATATTCCTAATATGGCAGACATGTTTGCATTAAACACTAATGTGATCCTTGGAGGACATCACCTGAAGTTGAACAAGTCTCGGTTCTCGTGTAACCCAAGAAAGCATGCATTAACCTTTTAACTGCCAGCCATATTTACTATGGGGGACACCTACAGGCCAGACATTTTTCCGTAAAATAAAGTAAATAAAAAACAATAAAAATAGACATAATATGATGAAAAAGTGTAAGAACTTACCAAAGAATTATGTTTTTCGAATTTATGACGGAGTTTTTTGAAGCAAAAGCAAAATAAATTCATTCCGCAAAATATAAAACAGGGTTGTCACAATTTCACTTTTTTTGTTTTTTTTTACCTGTTTTTTAATGTTACACCTTTAATATCTTACTATTATGTAGTGAATTCTTCCTGCGTGTGGTATATTTCAAAATACGGTTCAACTCATAGCATTGAATGAATCAAAACATGAATCAAAATTGTCCTTTGAGGCACGAAAGGATCGCTATCCCAATGAAATAGTGGTCTAGGTACTATCGACGTCACTAGTAGAGGCAATATTTTCTATTTCGTCAGGCACATTATTTTCATTTTCATCCGGCTCAAAAAACTCTGGCAATTCGAATTCCACATCACTCTCATCAGATTCGGCGGTTTGTCCAACAATCTCATCATCATCATATGTCAGCCATTGTAATGTCACAAAAAGAAATATAAAAAATGTTTTATAAAAAAACAGAGAAACAAAAAATTCACGCGAATCTCGCGAAAAAAGATAAAAATGTGGTGTATATAGATCGCGGGCGCTGCGCCGCGTGGCTCGATGCGAGCGAGGTTTGTACCTGCTCGCCGCGAGCCGACGCGTCTTGTGCTACGAGTTGCCGCTCCGTATACACACACGCGCACGGCGTTTGCAATAAATAAATAAGTCCGTTGCCGCATGTATTATAACAAAAAATTAACACAATAATTTGAACACAACGTGTACAAAGAAAAAATTAATTTCATAGACACACTAGATAGATATACTCACTCACATTGCACTATATACAGGAATACGGCGAAATAAACCCACTGATATTTTAAATAATCGTGAACAAATCAAACTGAAGTACGGAAAAACAGAGAAACAAAAAATTCAGTTGAATCTCGCTAAAATAAAGATAAAAAAATAATTTTATAGACGCACAAGATTGTTATATTCACTCAAATTGCATTAAAAATACGAAAATGGCGAAAAAACCGACGAATATTGTCAATAATTGGGAACAAAATCAAGCCAAACGCGCAGTTTTAAATTGAAGTATTGCAGGATTCCCCGTTTCTCAGCCAAAAAACTTTGCAAGCGGCGACCCTAGCGAACTCTGAGAACTGTCAGATGGAACACTTTCATAAATCACTAATTTTACGAGATTTGGTGGTTTTAAAAATATGGTAACTGCTTAGGATCGTTGTCTATAGATGCCAGTACGATTCAAAATTGGTGACGTGTTAAAAATCGTTTGTTGTTGTGCGCATTTACATCGAAATATTCCCGCGCGGTAACGCGGCACTGGCCTGACGGGACATGCAAAGTTTCGCGCGTTTACGCGGCAGTGGCACTGATCGGGTTAAGCAATAGAGTGGTCAATATGTGGAACAGTTTGCCTGAGGGCGTTGTGTCTGCAGCCAGTGTCAACCAGTTTAAGAATAGGCTGGATATTCAAATGAGAGACAGTGATATGGGCCTATCAGCTTAAGTTGCCTGCCCATTATCAATAATAATAATAATAATAATAATAATAATAATAATACATTTAATTTTATTTTTAATCGATTTAATCTCCATCGTATCTGGGACCTTTTGCCATCTTGTTGGTAGACTTTGAAGAAAAATATGCTTCTAGGTGTTTTTAAAGCGTAATTATAAAACCCTACCGGGCACCCACTTCGATCGCTATAGGACAAGTCAAAATCACCATCGGAAAATTTTCTAAACCAACGTTGGCACTTATTTACTTTCAATACGTCTCCGTACATATCATAAATTTTCTTTGTTGCAACCGTTGCATTAACAGCATGCAATGACGTTAATGTTCGTCATTTTACAACAGAGTAATAAAAAAATTAAATTTAATTGTCACAAGTCACACGACCACGGATTAAAATATTGCGTATAAAACACGTCTTTACAGGATCACTTTACTGAGCTTGACTGAAGCAAACATCCACACCAAAAATAATTGATTACTTATGGGTACACCGATTATAAATTACCATCCATTGTTACAATCTAACAAAAATAAATTACAATCGCGGTTAGAATAAGCTTTGATCCGTCGCTAAAGATTGATGAAATGCCGCTACAAATGGTCGAGAGAAAATTGTTACATTTAATATAATTAATATAATTACCATCCTAATGCAGCACTCTTGAAAATATGCAAACCAAACACAAATACCTTAATTCTAGCGAGTAAAAATTTGGCTCACAAATCGGTGAATAATTCATTTGAAATTTCACTACACACACAACCTTCTAATATTATTTCGTTTTAAAATAACGGACACCATCAAATAAATGAAAACAAATTCGGCCATATTCTGAAAATAACAAGACTGTTATTTTAACGATTGTTATCCCAACACTCAAAAATAGATGAGACGTATTTATTTATACTTCATTAATTTACGTTTATGCAGGGTTCGAGGATATATATCATGATATATCGTCGCTGTATACATAATTAATCCTATGTGACGTTTTAGTACATTCTGAGATAAACAAATAAAAGTGTTTTAAAAAATAATTGCACAGACTAGATTTATAAAAAATATTTTAAATAATTACTAGGCAGACTTTCCAGATGAACGGCAATGTTTTTTTTAGTATATCTCCATTATTTATATGAAAAATTGACAAATCGATTCGTTCATCTCAGAATGTACTAAACCCCACATAGGTGTTTCGCACACGATCAATCCAGCGGCATAAAATTGAATTTTTTAAATTTAATATAAATAACAATATATGGCCGTGTGTGTGTATGTGTAATTGTTACCATAAGGTTTATTTTTTGAACATTTATGCATTTAGTTTATAATATTTCTTATACTCGCGTCGAGGCCTCGACAACTTGAATAGTTTTAAGAATTTTTTGTAATTTTATTCTATATGTAATTTGTAATTTTTTGTTGTAAATAAAATGAGTGGAATTAGCGGTCTTATTACTGACGAATCCTGACTGGAGATATAAGGTTTTGTGCATTATTAGGACATCCGCGAGATTCGGAAATAAACGTATCTCACTGTGGAGGATGACGGCCGATCTCGCGGATTAAATTAAATAGCAAAAATATGTTTTTTGCCAGTTTTCAGATAACTGCGCAACAGATTTGAAAGGCCGTTAAAATGGTCAGGCAGGCCGACGTTTGAACGCGACAAGCCGGCGCCTGGCGGGGGCCGCTGGTTTATGGACCAGACGTACGCGGCGCGTGGAAAGTTTGCAACGCCGTAAAATCAGAAAGTTCACGAGATGAACTCAGAAAAGTGCACAAAACCTGGCATGTCATTTCCTGTCAGAATTCGTTATAAAATAAAGAATCGGATTAGTTTGGAAGGAGATACATCGAGAGATAGGAATCGGCCTTTTTTGAGGCGATTTATGAACGCCGACACATCCGGACACATTGGTACTAATTAAATTCACATGCAGATGTGCCAGGCATTCAATTTGACGCAACATTTACATATGTACACCTCCCCGTTCGGGAGATAATTTGGCTAGGCGGGCAAAATAGTCCGTCTAGAGGATGGGCCGGCACAGTATGATCCGCTCGGGAATGCTGCGCTGACCACCATCCGCCACTGGGTATTCTCGAGATGTCTCTCCCCTCCCTTACTAATCCCATTTTGACCGTTGATTTCCCGCTGTGTCTAGTATAAATAAAGGAAGATTCCGCAGACTCAGCGTCCTCAGTTCGCCGATATTACTTTTACCTTGTTACGCTGCCGGTCCGCGGAATCGTTTTTTGCTAAATAAAGTGTCTTTTATTTTTAATTTAAATTCCTGAAAAAGTGTTTTTTGTTGTTGCTTTCGAATTTACCTTTGTGCTTAAAATATTATAAATTTATACTGAATTTCTCCCACCGTAACACGGAGACCCACCCTATATATAGCTATTTTTAAATTCGGTTTTTTAGCCGCTCGGGTTTTAAAATATTTTGGGAATTTATTAATAGTTATTTCGAACTTGGTATGGCCTTGTGCGTACCACATAGGATTTATTATGTATACAGCGACAATATATCACGATGTTTATGGCTTGATTTTTATTTTTGATATATATCCAAAAAACTATATGCGGTCGTTAATAGATGGCGCTAGTTGTATTTTAAAAAATTCTACGGGTTGTTTTTTTAATATCTGTGTTCGTTACTAGATGGCGCTGTCATCAGTTAACTTTTTACAATAAATCAGAATTGGGTAAAATCTATATAAGTAATACTAGTGTATTACATATATGGTCGAGCGATGTGTTTTGTTACAAACGCTGCCTTAACGGCAAGAGATATTCTAATACTTTCTATAGAAGTTGTAGAACTCAAAAAGTTCTATAAAAAAAGTGTTCATAACGTATATCTATACGTTAAGGTTAATACACAAATTGATAAAATATGACTAAAAGTTACTAAAGATCTACGCGTGCGAAGCCGCGTGGGTAAGCTAGTATTATATAAAACGACTACTATAGGTCGACCACAATCAAAAGACCATTCCCTAGCTTTGTCCGGTAGGAAGAAAGCGGGGGAAAGTTGCCTGGCAAGCCCGTATTACAAGCCTCAATATTATATTCCAAATAAACACATATTTTTTAGTTTAAAAAGGGTTAATTACTCAATAGAAAAACTTATTTTGTGTTTTTTTTTTGCATCGTAACAACACACATTTTTTTGCGCACTTTCTTTAGAATGCGATCTAGCTATAATATCAGTTTGTTTCATAAACATCTACCAACTTCTTCATCCAAAAAGTTGAAATATTAAAATGTTGCGGTAACAATCATGTTGTGTTCATAATATGGCCAGTCAACATACAATACTTAAAAATATTATTGGTTCACGCTAAACAGTGGGAACATAGTGTAAGAGATTCGACTATAAAACCCTCTTGCGACATCATCTGATTCGACTAACAAATTAAATGAGTTTTGATTATATTAACTTAAACGTTAATATTGTTTTCAAAGGTTATACAAAGACAAACATTAAAAACTATTTATGATTCACGTGGAAGAAACGCACAAACAACTAAGTGAACGAAGCTTGCGGTTGAACGTAAAGCACGCGCGGGGGACTATTCATCTGTTGCGAGTCCGCCTCTGCTTGACGAGCTGGCGCAGCAGCGCCGAGTTCTCGTCGCCCGCGTCCGAGCCGACGCCCTGCGAGTTCACCTGCGACTGCCCCCACAGGTTGACTGCGCCGGGGAGGTAGACGAGTCCGCCCAACGTCAGAGCTGGAACGAAAAATGGCATATTATGACACCGCACGGTGTGGACGTCTGCCTGAATGAATGAGAGAGACAGATGGTACGAAAGAGAGAGAAAGAATGTTATAAATTAAGATACTCCATCTTGCAGCTTTCTCTTACCACGCAGCTAACGTATCAGTATCAAAAGCTTGTGCTGTGTTTGCATATTGTAAGTAAACCATTTGTACTAGAGTACAGTGACTGGATTCCCGATACCTAACAAGTTCTCCTCCTAACACAAGGGATGAGAACAAGTTTGTCGAATACTTTTTTGCACAATTTTTTTTTACTTTACTAAAGAGCCAACAAAAAAGAAAGTGGAATTACACAAAGAAGAGAAATGCGTAATGTACATCGATGCGCTGGATGTCCGCATGAATTTACGAAGCGACGGGCATTCCAGATTGTGTGCTTTTAGAGGAATTGTTTCTGTTCGCACCCTCGCTTTTCTCTTTGCCATTTTTGACGCAGATTCTACAGTACAATTCACCGCCCGTTGGAATTAATCACGTACTGATTGGCTTAATTCAGATAAATCAACACACTGCATCTGTAAACACTGTGTAACATTTTCGTTCCAAAAAATATTTTTTCCATCCCGATCCCAAATAATCGGGAGTCTGCCGCATTTGAAAATTGACATCTTTTTAAGAAAACTGCGTTTCATTTGCCTGCCGCAGTCAATATTCTTGACAGATTAAGATTAAACAACTGAAACCTGACGAGACGGCCGGTGGACTCACCATTGAGGATGCAGGGGAAGATGACGTAGAAGTTGAGTGTCGTGGAATGGAAGTAGAGGGCCTCGGTCGCGTACATGAATATCGTGAGGGCGAGCGCGCAGTAGCCCAATGACACCACCCTGAAAATACAAAAAACTTTGTTTAATAGTTCGCAATTACAGTGAAATTTGGGTACAGCACTGTCGCACCAGAAAGGGACCAGCGGTGTCGTCTTGCGCGCACTTCGCACCGATTTCGCACTGAACAAACTCTCAACACGACAACATCTCCACGCGGCGCCCTAGATCCGCGGTATTTACATCCATAAATTGGATTATCGAAACTCCTAGATTATTCTAGTGTTTCAGAAAAGTCCTCGTCGCCTCCAGACATCTCCAGGTGTTCCTCGAATGATGTAGCCAATTCCAGAGTGCGTGAGTGTATTCCAGAATGTTGTAGAGGCTTCGATGTTATCTTCGTCATTGACATATTACGGGATTCTGTAAGTAGTCTCTTTTACCGTTTTCTTACATAAATATTAGTAGTCTTCCGGTAACGAGTCGCAATCGCAGGGGGCGCCATCTATGGGATCACACCAGTATTAAAATATGTTGGCAGTGCACGTTTCATTTTAGTGATACCCCCAATATTATACTTATCTGATTTCACAAATATTTACTCAATCAAAACTCTTTACTGTTCACTTGTCCGTCCTATCTTGGAATACACCTCTATGATTTGGTCTCCCTTCTATATAAACCAAATAAGTCACATCGAATCTTTGCAATATCGTTTCTTAAGAAAAGTTGCATGGATGATGGGCTCGGATAGGAGACTACTCGTACAGTGAAATGAGTCAATGTTAAAAATTTATAACCTCCAAAAACGTAGAGAAAACACTGACTTAATCACCATATTCAAAATATCAAACGGCCACACTGATGTGCCTTCGCTACTGGGCGAAATAAAATTTAATAGAAATAATGAAGTGTTGTCCCTTAGCCATCATAGAACCAATTATGGATTCCACGCTCCCATGTCACGGTTATGTCGCCTTATAAACCCGAGACAGGATCTGGACTTCTTCAGTGTAAGTCTGTCCAGATTCAAAAAATCTCTGATTAGATAGTCTAGATCTTGTCTCCATCTTGATAGTACTTTTCATTTGTCCTTGCTTTTCTTTTAAATTGCTATAATTTTTATTCTCTTGTATTTTATGTTGTTCATGTTATATAATATATTTTATTGGACTATGTCCGTTTATTTCAATAAATAAAACACTCGGTGTTGAATAGCATTATAACTCACAAAAATATCGAGGAATGATTTGAGACTTACGGCGGATAGTGGATATAGAGCGTGCAATGGATCAAGGCCAGAGCCTTCAGCAGAGAGTACATGCCCAGCATCCGGGATACCGTGAAATCATCTGCAAAACCACATAAGCGATTAAAAAAAATTCCAAGACACTCTACCATAATATCCTGTGTGTACTTTTCTGGGATATTCTGCCATGTACATCTGACCTCTTGCGGTGTACAGCATCAATGGCATCCGAAACGTTGGCCAAAGAGGTTGGATATACACGGCAGAGTATCCCAGAAAAATACAAACAGAAGACTCTGAACGGCCGTGAAACCTGAAAACATTTTTTTATGCTTGTGTAAGTTTGATTCGGAATGATAAGTTTAATTTTAGCAGTAAACAAAATATAAAATGGTCGATAGATAATTATTTATATTAATAAAACAAATAAATTTATATTAAGAAAGCACTTCCAAAGCCGATGGTTCCTTCGTCAGGATACAATGCAGGATAGTTAATTATGTATTGGAATTTTACCGGAGACACTGATGTTGCAAAAATAGACACTTATTTGATTAAATATTTTTTCTATATTATCATTGTATATTATCATTGCTTCAAAATCAATACACGCAGTACACAATTTCCCTTGCCAGTTTCAAAAAATAACGAAATTGTTGAAAATATCATGTAATTATTATACAGATTATTTTAAAATACATTAAGATATTATTTAGTGTGCAGTAATATTATTTGCATCTATACCTATAAAACTCAATGTCTGTCTGTCTGTTCTCTATACAAATCCACACCGTTTGTCCGATTCGATTCAAATTTTGCATACTTATGCTTTGGGACCCGGCGGGTAACATAGGCAACATTTCCCCCCCTATTCTCATACCCCTTCCCCTCCCCCTGACATTTTTTCGATGCAAATCTGTACCGTTTGACCGATCGGACTCAAAATTTGGAAACTTATTCTTTAGGACTCAGCGGGTAACATAGGCTACATTTTCCCTCTCCTCCTTTACCCCTTCTCCGCCCCCTGATATATTTTCGATGCAAATCTATACTGTTCGAATCAAACCTTTGTTTCTCCCCACAAATTTATTTTCAACTTAATCCTTAACCCGTGCAACTCCGGGTACAGCTAGTTATTTAATAATGTTTAAGTCACTTCAAGAATGGCATTTATTAAAAGAAGTATTTTCTTAAGTCGACTTTATTTTTTATGTCGGCAAGCAAATTATTAACATGACGCGAGCGACTGTCAGTAACTGATATTCAATGGATTTAAATCTTGCACCAATTGGATCTTATATGGGTATGGTTTCAAAATTTTGCGCAAAGTTGATCTTGTATCGCTACAGCAGCACAACTCGTAATTATATAATACCTACCTACAAATGTACATTGTTGGGAAGTTGAGTGAGTATCTATGTTTTAGATAGGGTTCTATAAGGTAACTATGTAAAATTTTGATACAGCATATCTCCATAACTATTGATACTAGGTCACAGTTGCTTGAACATTTTGGACTCATAACCTGTATATTAACATAGTCAGCGTAGATTGTTTCACATTCCAATATACAGGACCAACCTGCCGATGGTTATGCCTGTTGGAAGAGCCACAGCTATGCTGAACAAGATCGCTTTGGATATTGATATATTCCATGTGTCTGAGGGGGTTTTCCGAAGCGGGATTCTCCTACGCCTTTGACCAGATTTTATGTTATTTTTAATTTATTAAATATTTTTATTTTGATATATACTTCCTAATATGTATGTATGCCTTAAATATTTTGTTTGTAATGTATATATTATCAATAAATAAATTGAAAAATTGAAATTAACAAAGTACCAGATATTGACATATTTGTTGTTCACACTTGCGAAAAAATTTAATGTTTTTACAAATTTCGTCAAAATTAAAATGAAATTCGAATTATGCGAACTAAAAATTATTTCGAATCACGAACTACCGGGGTTTTCGAATTATCGGGGTTAATTGGCTTTGAAAATAACATTTTGGGACTTGTGGGGTTAACGCGGTCTTACTGTTTACGTTTTGCACAGGGTCCTAGAGAGTGATGATGCAAAATTTTGGATGAATGTCGTTCGATTAAAAGCACATTTATATCAAAGGGTGGCAAGGGGGTCGCCGGGAGAGGGAATATAAAAACGGAGATTTACCAACTACGATTAATAATTACCGTGAGACTGGTCCTCCAGGAAGGAGCGCCTCTCGATGTAGGAGCGCCCCGCCGTGCCCAGGTCCATGAAGGCCAGGAAGGCCAGCCAGCCCCGGAAGGCGTACAGCAGTCGGCTCTGCACAGCCATCTCTGTCTATTGAAGCGTCGACCTTCAAACAATTCTTAACGTGAATTACGATAATAAATTTTAATTTCTTACCTAAGATAAGTTACAGAAATCTCACAGGGACGAAGCTATTTGTATGGGAAACGTGTATGGAGGGCTTACGACCTGTATGAGCCGGCTTAGGTTATCACTTTACACCATGCAACATTCACAATTCCACAGGAAGAACATTCACACATTATTAACTTTTCTTAAATTGTGTACTGAGGGTAGCTCATAGCTAGTAGCAAAAAATTTACAGGTGGATTACTGTCTTGATAATGAGTCGAAAATGTTCAAGCAACCATGATCAATTGTTATAGAGATATAACTATTGATGTAATTCACAATTTCTTCTTTCTTTTGTCCACACCTCGTATATGTATATGCAGATGTATTGATCAGATATCTTTACGCTACACGTATATCCTTTTTACTTCTTTTTCTTCTTAACTCTTCTCCTATTTACTTAGTAGATCTGTACTTTCCTATCCACTCCTTATTCCCCTTTACCTTTAATTCTTTGACTTTCATAGTTTGTTCGTAACTTAAAACTTTCACTTTTTTGTTTTTTTTTGTATAACTCAAGTTATTGTTACTATACGTTAATACATAACAAGTCAGTTCTGTGGAAACTTGTAAGATAGTCTCTATACTATTTAATATTCATGTTTAATCTGATTTTTATATGTACTGTTAGTTTCCCATGAATAAATAAAATAAAATAAAAATAAAATATTCAATATACGGGGTGTCTCACAGCTAGTAGCAAGAATTTTACAGAAATATTAATATCGTCATAATCGTAGAACAACGACGCACGTGATTTTTCTCAAGTTTGCAGGAGAGCAGTTTGAAGTTTTATTTACATAAAGACACTTTATGTCATAGCTCGATAACTACACAAGGTTTTCCTTTGAAACTTGGGTTGGTTATTTAAAGTTGATACCTTTAAAACCTCAAATATAGTCAGCACAGTACAATGACGTTTTTACACATGATGCCTTGTTCTACGATCACAAATCAGAACTGTCGTTATACCCACTTCGTAAAATAACGGTTAAATTAAAGAGAAAAGTATATTTAAAAGTATAAGTCATCTAAATGGCTCCTTTTTTTCACTTTATAACGATCCAAAAAAGTCAATATGGAATTTTTTGCACATCCGTCATTGTTCTAAAGCCATGACAATATGACAATATCAATGGTAATGGAGATATGCAATATTAAAGTTTTCAGACTTATTTTTTGCACAAAGTAGAACCAACATTGCAGTAATTATGTTGATTATGAAAAATTAATTCGCTTCTAAACTCCCATGTCTCGCACTGCTCCCGCATGACTCAACCAATTTAGACCCATTCTGTTTTCATACACATTTTCTGCTGCCTCTCCCAGCTTAATCTGGGGTGACCCATCGGCCGTCTCCCTTCCGGGATTGCCAGGATTCTTGGTATTCGTTCTTATGGCATCCTTAGTACATGTCCAAGTCAAGATTTGCTATTATTTTATGCTTTTCATTTTCTTTGATATTTTCTAATAAAGTGTGTTATGTGGAGGAGGTAGAGTGAATAGACTATCCGGGTCGCGTCGCCCCTTATACGACGTGACACGGAGACGACATCAACCTGGCGACGTACGAGTAGAACTGGCGGGAGCTTTCGCTCATAAATCGGTCCCGGGAATGCGATGGGTGTCCATTCACTAAATAGAGATCGCAGAACGCCTGCTGCGGCTACGATTCTTCTATCTGAATTTTTCAACTTGCTCCAGCCGGGTCCCCTGTGTGCTGATCCAGCACTGCTCTCGGTGTCTTCCTACGACCATAACCTCTGTTTTGGCAGTGCTTATCTTCGTAATAGGTTCACTGTCTCGCTGCAATATTATAATATTATGTATTTATAATATGTAATAATAATGGTGAATACCAGCTGTAACCCACCAAAAATGACGGTACTTTGACGCGTCGATTCCTAAAGAATAAGTATTTATTTATTTATTTTAAAAAAATAATTTAATAAGAAGAATAAGAAGTTACGGACTTTACACGGAGTTATAACGGACACATGGATGGACGGAGATACAGCAAAATTATTATAAACAACCAAATTCTTTTAGTAACTACTTACCATTTAAATTTGTTTTCACAATATTTATTCAACTCACATATATTTATTTTGGTCTTCGTTGATGTCCATCAAATATAATAATTTCGTTGTCTATCCGTCCGTCCGTCCACCTGTCTGTTATTGTAAGTTTGTGTAAAGTCCGTAATTTTGTTAGAATTTACGGCTAAACAAAAATAAATAAATGGCCGGAGATGGGGCTTGAACCCCGGGCCAGCAAGCCAAAACCGGCCGCTCTAGGCATGTCGCTACCAATGTTCACCAATGTTCCGTCATTTTTTGCGGGTTACGGCTAGTACTCGGAATATTAATGTTTAGCGTACGCCGCATCCCGATGAAGTGGCCGCTAACCCCGAAACACGTTGATAATTCTATAAACAGGGGTTTGTACATTGACGTATTATAATATATACACGTTATTCCCGTACTAGCCGGCTTTCATATGGAGCAAATATTGCATTGAAAGAGACAACAAATCACAACACAAACGCTCTGCGTGTAGACAGAAAAATCAGGTAATTTGAAGTCACGGAGACTAAAATAACATACTCATTCTTACAATAGTGTACGATACTGTTCCTTTTTCCGCGCAGCGTCGCGCCCGATCACAACGAAGGTCCGTTCGTTAACAAATGCAAGTAAGGCAATTACCTTACTTTTGAGTTGCCAAGATTTCACGCTTGTAACTTATCTATCTTATATCTAGTTTATTATATCATTGGGTTTATATAAACCATTTTATTCTTATTAATATGAATTATGTTACCACGAAGTCGTTTTGCAGTTATTGAAGAAAAATTTCGAGATTTACATAACCTAACGCGCGCGGGTTCGTCTAAAAATAACGAATGCACATAAAAATAGTCGCATACCACACGGTAATGTTTGGATATCAATGGCTGCCCCGCGCGAACTGCAACCGCATCGGACCTGCTCAGCGCTACATAACTCGATTAGTTCAATTGACGTCAACACTACCTAGCAGCACGCAAAACCATCGCAAAACGAAACAAAAAATAATAAACCCGACCGAACCGGCGGCCGACGGCAACTGACAGTTCGTAATGTTGTTTTTTCTGATTTTTAAGGCTGTAGAATGCGATTAAAACATAGCCATCAAAATTGCGTCTAGTTAGGTCTCTTGTTTTTTCCATATCGTGGCTGTATATTTATATATATATATATATATATATTATATATATATATTATATTATATATATGTAATATATGTATATAATATATATGTAATAAATCCTATGTGCCGTTTAGTACATTCTGAGATACACGAATCAATATGTCAATTTCTTATATAAATAATAGACATTTACTTAAAATAAAAACAGTGCCGTTCATGTGGAAGGTCTGCCTAGTAATTATGTAAAATAGTTTTTATAAATCTAGTCTGTGCAATTATTTTTTAAAACAGTTTTATTCGTTTATCTCAGAATGTACGAAACGTTGCATAGGCTTTATTATATATACAGCGACGATATGTTGTGTAATAGGCTGGGCATGCGCTACGAATTTTTCGCCGCACGGCGAAAAAACCTGCAACTTTCAACGTGGGGAAAAAAAATTGAAAAACAGCAGGCGCGCGCACTACAACATTATGTCGCATAAAAGTGATTAGTTTTAAAATGGATTTAGAAGAAGTAGCTTAAAAAATGAAGCGGTTTTGGGTACATCCTCTTGTTCCCTTTGTTGCATTCCATTCATTTCACTCCATCTTCTGAACTCGAAACAATTTTTGACAAGCTTCTCCCCACAATCTCTGTTTCGTGTTTCTATCGCTATATTCTTTTGAAGTAATATCATATAATGGTGGTCTTCTCTTTCAATTCAAAACCCTTCGTTACAACACTGCGGTGCGGCATTGTAGTAGCGTTTTTTCGCCGTGCGGCGAAAAATTCGTAGTGCTCGCCTCGCCTTAGGCCGGCCGCACTTTGAATACAAATTATTACGTGCGTATTCGTACCTACAATTATTTTCGTACCTACTTATTGAGCGCGCACGTTGATTGCGTCTTGCGTTGGTCACGATCAGTTACTTTTCGCATTTCTCCAATAACGTTTGTTCCAAATGAATAATCTGTACTTATGGAAAAGTGTTGGCATCGTAGAACCAAATGGGTGAACAAAATATAATATACTAGAAGGGATGAATTTGGTGAATTCCATCATATTATGGCAGACTTAAATAATGATAAATTTCATGACTATCTATCTAATAGATTCACAAATGCTGGGAAGAATCAAAGTGCCTTAGCCTTAGCCTTATCTAATGGCAAACAGAGTACCGGGTCACTAGTGGACCCCTTGCTCTTCCATCGTGATGTATCAGTGAAGGGCTTTCTTTACTTCACTTGAGAAAAAACATAGAAAATTGGGGGGGGGGGGGTGTTACTGCTTAGGGTGGCGCAGGGGGAGGGCGCGGGGGGGAGGAGCCCCCAGGAGGACCATCTTGGGTCTCCTGATTCTTGCTGGAATGTTCTCGTCGTAGAGCGACAGAGTGTTGATTGTTGGGTTAGGGTGGGAGGAGATGCCTGCATAAAAACGCTTGGCCATGTCTCGGATGAAGTCTTGTATAGGCGGGATGCCTGAGTCGTGGTGTAGTTGTGTGACCTGATCCAACGCGGCGCATTCAGTGCTAGCCGAATGGCTTTGTTTTGCAGGATCTGTAGTCTTTTTATGTGTGATTGTGCAGCGTGGCCCCATGTGGGGGCTGCATATGTCATGATTGGCCGGACTATGGCCTTGTATAGTAGGAGCTTGTTATCTATGGCCAGTGCGCTACGCCGGCTCATGAGAGGGTGGATGGCATGAAGTGCACGTGTCGCAGCTTCGCTTATGTTGTTTATGTGGGTGCGGAAGGTGAGTTTGGAGTCGAGAGTAACACCGAGGTATTTGATTTCTCTCCTCCATGGGATGTTTTGGCCAAACATTTTTATG
Organism: Agrypnia vestita; assembly: GCA_016648135.1. Classification (NCBI taxonomy): domain Eukaryota; kingdom Metazoa; phylum Arthropoda; class Insecta; order Trichoptera; family Phryganeidae; genus Agrypnia; species Agrypnia vestita. The sequence goes on from JADDOH010005118.1 coordinate 86,691, forward strand.
CTGGGTTTGTGGATGTTTCGTGGGGTGCGCGTGAAGAGGGTGGCGGCGCTTTTTGAGGGGTAAAAAATGTCAAAAATGTCGAATCAAAGTGCAACATCGAAGAATATTTAAAAGTTTTTTTGTTCGAGGTACATAATTATACCTCACCTTCATTAAACCAAATTATTTAACATACATGTATTTTTAGTTATTTAGAGATTCTCCGCCATAATCTGCGCTGATGGTCACGCAGTTGAATCATTTTGGTCCCACAAACATTTGTGGTCACGTATCAAATTGACAACATTTTCAATATCCATCGTACGAAATCGCAAAAATTTCCGAACAAATCCGGATCGTATCGGACGTCGCATCTATACGTGCGTACACGCACTAGCAAATCCTGTACAGTTTGCGATGTTAAATACTACTTCGAAGGTCAGGAATGTACTTGCGTATTCGTACGTACACGTACTACTCAATTTCGGACGAAAACGCATCCAGTGTGCGGCCGGCTTTACTCCTATAATATTGCTAATGCCCATAAGTGGATGTGTCACAGACTAAGCGGGGCCGAAAATACTACTTTTATCTCATCGCTATCACTCGATCTGTTGTGTGCAAGCGTCGCGACTCTCATTAATCCCATGTGGCGGCGCTGATTGAATGTCAAATGTCAATCAGCGCGCTCAATTCTCGGACATGCGCATAAGACTGGAAGTGACACCGGTATGGATGAGACAAGCATATATTTCTGCACTGTGGTGATTTCGTCTATTATATCGCCTTGCTAGCAATATACGAGTATTTCATATATAGTTTTTTCCATTGACGTATTATAATATAGACACATTGTTCCCATACTAGCTATGTAGCAAATATTGCACAAACGCTCTGCGTGTAGACAGAAAAATCAGGTAATTTGAAGTCACGGTGACTAAAATAACATACCCATTCTTACAATAGTGTACGATACTCTGTTCCTTTTTCCCGGGGACTTTTTTCGGTTTTTTCCATATTATGCTCGTATGGAATGGAAATATTACGATGAAATTTAGAGCAGGGAGCCTGACACTTTCATTGTATTTGGGATTTACACAGGTTATTTGGAATAAGTAGAATAAAGTATGAGGTTCAGAGAAAGACTAAGGGTTACTTGAATTAATTTCTTTTACTTGTGCCCTTTCCGTTAAATAGGGCACAACCAAGTATTGCGTAAGCAGAAATTTGGTAATTTTGAAAATTTTCAAACCACTGTACTTCATGAAAACCCAAATTTGACTGGGGTCCCGTTTGTACCTCACTCCGGTCCCAGATCCTATTTTCAATCGTCCAGAATCCGAAGGTTAAAATTGCTAGAGTGAAAAATTATGATAGAAAGAAATGAGGATATAATTACTGTCGATGTTACCCATCGAAATGAGAACAGGCAATGTACGACTGCATATGTCAAAATATTTGTTATTTCGACTTTCTACAAATCGTCATAACCGTAGATCAATGACGGATGTGAAAAAAATTCCGTAATGATTTTTTGGATCGTTTAAAAGTGAAAAAAGAAGCCATCTAATGGTATATAAATAGTGTATTTTTTCTCATTAATTTAAGCGTCGTTATACGAAGTCGGTGATTTGCGATCGTAGAACAATGCAGCATGTGTAAAAACTTCATTGTATTCGGCTTACTATATTTGAGGTTTGAAATGTATCAACATTAAATAACTAACCCAAGTTTCAAAAGAAAATCTTTTGTAGTTATCGAGCTATGACATAAAGTGTCTTTATGTATATAAAAATTCAAACTGCTCTCCTGCAAACTTGAGAAAAATCACATGCGTCATTATTCTACGATTTTGACGAAATGCTCGCGTATTATTTGAGTCGAATCTTCATTATTTTCTGCATTAAATTTAAAATATACATAATTTTTTTATAATCCTTTCAAATCAGTTATCGTAACTTGATTATCGAAAAATGACGCAATGTGTATTCCGATTGAAGAACATTGCTTTAATATCACAAGATTATTGTTCTCTAAGAAGATATTAATGTTCTCAGGTTTTCACGGCCGTTCAGAATCTTATGTGTATAGTTTTCTGGGATATTCTGCCGTGTATATGTAGCCTCTCTGGCTGGGTCCATCATCAGGGCTGAGAGTCCACATCAGCCCTGATGATGTGGACCCGAATGGGATCCGAAACGTCGGCCAGAGAGGTCACATATACACGGCAGAATATCCCAGAAAACTATACACAGAACAAAATATATGGCTTGTACCTATTTACGCATCTACTTTATATGAGAAATATCAAAACATCTATTTAACTGTATGGTTTTCCGAGAAATGATTCTCGACGTTTTGTTGAATGAATGAATGAATGAATTCAACGAATCTTTGAGAATCGTTTCTCGGAAAAACATACGGTTCGTATAAAATATCCACAACTTGTTACAGTTAAATATGTCTAACGACCGTAATAACAACCTTAACTCTTTAATAATCAAGACATCTGTCAAATGCCAACAATAATCAACTATGTAATTAACATTTTAGGTCTTGTGCGTTTTAAAACTTTCGAATTATGATGAATTTCGAATTATCAGAGTTCGAATTAATCGGGGTTGTGCTGTAAGTAATATATTTATAAATAATAGTTTTGGGTTTGCTGTACCTAATTACTCTATGGTTGTATTTTAATGTTTTTCCGTAATATTCTTGACTATGCTTCGACTGGCGCGAAAACAATTTCATACTACGCGCCAACTGTCAAAATATTGTTTTTTTTTTTATTAACTTTTATCGCCCATTTCACAACTCGAAATATTAACTTTACTGGACCAAATTAACCGCAATGACTTCGTCTTCTTCGCTGTCTTCATTAAACTCATTGCACGAGGAAGATGAATTGCCGCTTTCGCCGCCGCCCGTCGAAGACGATGACGATGACGATTCTTCCCCCTTGTCTTCTGATTCGTGTTACAGCGGCAGCACGTCGCCCTCTCCTGCCTCTTCGGGGAGCGAACAATTCTTTGCTGCCACTCGAAGTAAGTTTGTATTTGAATTCAAAGATTGTCAAATAAAAAATGCCATCAATAAATTCGTAAATCCTCCATCACTTTGTGACAATAATGATGATAAATAAATAAATTGCCAAGTGTATATTAGCGACATCTGTGTCCAATATTTAAAGATGACTTACGACGGCTTGCGTCTTTGAGGTAAAGCAGTTCGCGCAAATGAAAAGATAGGTTCGAGTCTATACTAACTACTAATTTCATAGGACTTTTTTTGTGTTGCAAATTAAATTTGTATATAAAAAGGTTTACATTTATTTTGGCTCTTTTATGCGGGTTTTTTTTAATCATTTTATTAATAACAGCACATTATTACAAAATATTTGTTAGAATATATTATTCCCAATGAGTTGCAAAACTCATTCTGGGAAAAGCAACATTGTATGCCTCTTTCCATTTAAGAAAGACAATTGAATTGTTGTTTACGGGTATAAATACCGACACAATGAAACAATGCGCCCCGTACATATGTGGCTTACACATACTAATTCGATCGTCTCTCTTAAATGGAAAGAGGACTGCACTAAGGTAAGAAAGACTTAGGGCCTGTTGTTTGATCAGAAGTTAGAGTAAGAGTTAAGCAAAAAGCATAGATTTTTACGAAAACGGGTGTTTTGATTGGTGGAGAATTGCAAAAATATATGCTTTTTCTTAACTATTACTCTTATTTCTGATCAAACAACAGGGCCTTAAAATTACACAGAACTAGGTTCAATCAGAAAATACAAAAAATAGAAAAGGAAAAATTGTAACTGATTAAGTATTAATGAAGGAAAGGATCGTTATTGTTTTCACTAGTAAATAGTTTTCAGTATCATCTTCTGCAGTTTCATCGCTCTGGAAAAATAAGGATGCTTACTTGGCTGCTCTCGAAAATAACATAGCGCAATAAAAAAATTTAGAAAGTGAAATAAGGCCGGATATAAGGAGTCCCGGCTATAAGGAGCAAATTTAGTTGGTCCCGTCGCGCTCATTATAACCGAGTTCGACTGTATTTATATTTGGCTAAATCCAAGATAATGGTCCCATTGCATATACAACGAAAATGATTATTTCACTATATTATTGAATGTGCTAATAACAAAATGAAAGATAATTTACGTTTAAAAAGTAAGTATTAAATAAGATACTACACTTTAAAGTTTCGAAAATTGCACTGCTTATTTTGACATTTCATAGGCAATATATGAGGTTAGGTTAGGTTAGATTATTAGGTTTGGTTAGGTTAGGTTATTAGGTTTGGTTTGTTTAATTTAGATTACGATTATTTTAGTTAGATTAAATTAACAGGACATTAAATTATATAGTGAAATACTTCATTGTATGAACAACGGGACCATAGTCTTGGATTATTCCTTTACATGTGTTCCCGGCGCAACCCCGCCCCGCCCCGCTGAGTACCCTCACGAGTGACCCACGTGTGCTCATCGTTTATGCTATTTAGTTCCTGAGATTATCCATATTATTAGTGACCATTGTGAATACTGAAACCAATCAAAAAGCGCACTATGTTCAGATAGTGGGACGCCTAGTGTCATCAATGAATAGTCGTCAAAGAATAACCGATGTATGCAAAGGATGTATGTAGGGTCTTAAAGGGAGGTATATTGGTGATATAAGTAATTTGGTGATATTTTTTAAACTGACAATCACACAATTCCCTATGCGAGCACATTCATGAGACAGCGCTAGGGCGTTGCTGCGACTGTGAGGAAGATAGATATAAATCACGCTCTCCGCTCTAACGTTCCTCTGTTTAGTATACAAACTTTTTCGACAAGTTTGCACCTGTAGCGCCATTTTTCAATGGATGCCGGCTGCGCTTTCGTATTTTGGATAAAATAAATTTATTTAATTAGTGTTTCAAAGTAATTATTATTCAAATTGTTCCATAAACTAATTAATATGGAATTAAAGCTAAAGCGAAGTCGTGTTTGTGTCAAAGTAAGTATTTATTCCTTATTTTGTAACCCTTGTTTCTTAGTGTTTTCGTCAACATTTTGGATACGTTTTTGAGTGGTTAACTTTAGATCTATTTGGTGCTTGTAATAAAAATAAAGTGGAGAAATCAGGTACACACTTCGAAAGGTTTTATTTTGATGTACCGATGCACCGAGTGATGAATGCGCTGCGTCAGTTTGCAATGAGTGCAAATAATCTTTATTATAATTGCACTACATCCGCGGTACAGTAATATCCTTCTGTGTATAGTTTTCTGGGATATTCTGCCGTGTATATGTGACCTCTCTGGCCAACGTTTCGGATCCCATTGCAGGGTCCATCATCAGGGCTGATGTGAGGCCACGTAGGCTAGAGAGGTCACATATACACACGGCAGAACATCCCAGAAAACTATACACAGAAGATTCGGAACGGCCGTGAAAACCTAAGAACATCATAAATGTCCCGTTTTCCACTGACAGCTTGAAAAAAAAAACAAATCGTACGCTTTCTTTTAAGAAACAAAGTATTCAGATTATTTTTAAATACGTTTAGATATAATTTAATGTGTAGAAATATTGTACATACATTATTTAAGATTCCAGTCACTTTAAAGCGAGATAATTCCAAATTTTAATTATCGTATGTCAATTTTATTTTTTCTGCGAGCAATTATATTTTAGACGTTTGTTTGAAATGTGTCAAAATTGACATGGCGATATATCACCTTTATGAATGATAGCTAATAGCAGATACTAATAGCTGCACAGTTACCACTATCGGCCGCACAACGGCCATTACAGTCGATAGCCAATTGCAGGCACCAATGGACCTGTAGCTGGCACTAATTGCCAAGCAGCGGTTAGTACAGCCGCCCGCAGGGCCTAGCAGCAGTGCTAGTTACTTTAGAATTATTTTCAGGTAAATTTAAGTACACGTAGCCGTATTCTGAAAATAGCAGTTTTGCTATTTCTGTATCTTGATAGTGATTGTGTAACATTCTAATGCCTTCAATGTTGACGATTTAAGTTTGACAGCCAAAACACGGATTTTCGCTAAAAAATTGGCGAATATGTTAGTGTAAAATTAATAATTATTAAAAAAACAAATAAAATCTCCCGGGATACCTGGTGAATTATGTGAAGGAGTACAAAAATTCAAAACGATCGGTCCAGTACATTTTGAGTTATGGCATACACGGAATTCAAAATGACAAGTTTCAGAAAAACGCTTTAATACTAATATGTTTTAATAGCAATAACTTTATGTTATGACATATTAAAATAAATAAAAACACTTTTCTTTGTATTAAACCACGATTTATTATTGTGCCAACCGGTTTTGCTTAAACTTAAGCTTCATCAGGTAACCTAATAACTTAATAGCGCATTTGTCCGTTTTAATATCAGTTTGTTTTTTTGGAAAAAAAGAGTATTTTCTATGTATTGGTACAAAAAGACAAAAATGAATTTTTGGTAGATATCTGAGTTTACGTAGGGACCATCGATATACTATAGAGGCTTTTTGTTGTTCGGGTTCAGTAACGGTGACCAAATTAGAATTCATGTAAATCGTGTGATTGTCCATGAGTAAAAATAGACATGTAGAATATTATATGTTTCTTTTTGTAAAAAACTATTCATCACCAAAAATGACTGCCTAGAAAGAGCTACTCAAAATATTCATGTTCGAATATAATCTGATTCTTTTCACCAGCTAGATCCGACCTTTACTCTTTCACACTCCTTATCTTCCTCCTTCCTAAATGTATGGAAACTTGTGTATGTAGTGATGTGTAAGCTGTTTCCCATAAATAAATAAATAAATAAAGATACAATGAATGAGAACGACTGTTATGACTACATGCACGATACGATTTTATTCCAGTGACCTCGAAGTTCATCGAGAGGGCCAGACTGCCGACTAAAGAAGTCCTCTACTGGACCAGGAGGCAGCTCAAGCGCGCGCAGCAGGTCGACTCCACCTTCGAGGAGCGCCTGAAGGCGGCGAGGAAGTACAGGAACGGCAAGATGCTGGAGCAGTACCTCTCCACGCTGAACCCCGTCGCGCGGAGGTTCATAGACACCAAGACGAGGGACGCCGCCGACAGCCGGTACAGGTTCTCCGCCAAGAACAAGGTCGCCGCGCTCCGCCTGTACCGGGCCAGCCCCGACTGCTACGCGTACCTGGCCGACCTCTTCGGGCTGCCGTCCGCGCGGTCCCTGAAGGTGGAGCTCGCCAAGTTCCGCCTCAAGCCGGGGATCAACGCGGTGCTCTTCCAGAGCCTGAAGCGGAGAGCCAGCACCATGCTCATCAAGGAGAAGTACTGCACGGTGACCTTCCACCAGATGTTCCTCGCGCCGCGCCTCGACTACAACCCGCGGCTCGGCCTCATCGACGGGTTCGAGGACTACGGCGGCGGCTGCCGGAGGAAGCGGATAGCGGACCACGCGCTCGTCTTCATGATCCGCGGCGTCTGGACGGGCTACAAGCAGCCGGTGTACTACTCCTTCTCGCGCGGCCGGGCGAGCTGGCGCGACGTCAAGAGGGTGCTGCTGGCCGTGGTGGGCCGGCTGCAGGAGTGCGGCCTGTGCCCCCTCGCCACGGTCTGCGACCCCCGTCCCGCCAGCAGGCGCCTCGTGCGCAGCCTCCAGCGCGACGCCATGGCGCCCAGCGAGCACAACGACGAGGTCTTCTTCCTCGTCAACGGCTACGTCCTGTTCCCGCTGTTCGACCCCCCGCACCTGCTGAAGAGCGCCCGCGACACGCTGACGCGCAACGACGTCGAGTTCGTCATGCGGGGCGCGAAGCACACCGCTTCTTGGGACAACGTGGAGACGCTGTACGAGTGCACCGACGATCCGAAACTCTTCTACAGCATTATCCGCTTGAACGTCAACAACGTCGCTCCCGGGGAACTGATCAAAAGGAAGTACAGGGAGAAGGTGCACATCGCCGCGAAATTTCTCAGCGTCAAGCTGGCGGCGATGCTGAACATTCTCTCCGCCAGCCCGGGAAACCCGCTCACCAAGGACCCCGCGGGGACGGTGCAGTTCTTGTGGCTGTTCGACGAACTCTTCGACAGCGTCAACGGCGACACCGTCAAACACAAAATGCGGAAAGAATTCCGCCGCGCGGTGTCGCTGGACTCGCCGCACGTCGACTTCTGGAACGGGTGCGTCGAGGTGCTGAAGACCTTCAGGTTCCTCGACCGGCGGACGGGCGCCGCCCCGGCGCACCGCGTGGCGCTGGCGGACGGCTGGATCACCACCCTGCGCAACGTGTACAACATCTGGATGTACCTGAGCGAGTTCCAGTACCTGCGCACGCGCAACCTCAACCTGGACGCCCTGGAGAACTTCTTCGGGTGCGTGCGCAGCCGCGGCAGGAGCGGCGCGGCCAACCCCACCTGCGCGCAGTTCGCGACCGCCTACAGGGCGCTGCTGGTCGGCGGGCCCATCCTGTACCCGCGGGCCGGCGCCAGCAACTGCGAGAACACGCACTCGCCCGCGCTGCTGACGGACGCGGCGGACTTCGGCTACGCGCCCTACTCGCTGCCGAGGCTCGAGACGCGCGTCTACAGCGGGAAGGTGCTGGCCGTGTCCATGGAAGGCTTCGACAGGTCCGGCAGGGCGTACTCGTCGGTCTCGCGCGGCGTGGAGAGGTACATATCCGGCTGCCTGTTCAGGAAGCTGCGGAAGCACTTCCGCCGGTGCTACGTCTGCCTGGAGGGCTGCCTGCGCGACCCCGACTACGTCGCCTCCAGGCACGACTGCCGGTACTTCTACCCCTCGGAGGAGTTCGTGCGCAACCTGGTCGAGATCAAGTACGTCACCGAGGTCGCGCTGCGACTGAGGGCGCACAGCCCGGACCTGCTGAAGCTGGCCAGCGGCACCGTGCTCAACTGCGTCGACTTCTCCTGGATCGTGTGCGACGACCACGTGAGCGCGCTGAGCAGGCTGATAGTCCGGCACGCGGTGCCGCGCTTCATCCAGGAGTGGTGCCGGAACGTGAACGGCAAGGTGTGCGGCCAGGACCGGCGGCCCTACAGGGGCAGGGACGAGGTGAAGCGAAGCGCCGTCGAGCAGTTTGCGGAATACTCCAAGTACAACAAGAAAATATTAATGAACACCGCGTTCAGCAATGGATACAAAAAGCGATCCGTGAGGGTGACTCAGTTTTGACATTTTTGTGCCAAAGTTTTATTTTGTGACGTGTGTATATTGAAAATGTAGTCCAATTCTGTGCAATTGGTGGCAATTCGATTCCCGAAACGCACCTTTCAAAGTCATCTCGTCCAATTCTCATCAGTCCGTGTATCCACACAAGCATCTGTTACCTTCCCACTTAGTATTCTTACTTAGTACACTTGAAATCACTCAGTATTCGAGTGTGACTCGAATACTGAGTGATTTCTATTCGAGTCACACTCGAATACTAAGTGATTTCGATGCACTTCGACTAGGCGGCCGTTCCGGAATCACATTGTCACATCTTGTATGACACAAACCAAATTATGAAATGATTTATGTAATAATCGAAAAAGTATGTGTAAATCTATAGTTTTTTTGTAACGTATATTTTTTTATGTTATAATTTTAAATAAATGTATAGTGCGAAAGTTTACTATCGCAACATAATATTAATTATTGTTTTTAGTAAATATAGAATGTTTTTTTTATGTGCATAAAACTTTAAAATGCAATAAAACACACAAAAATCGTGAGAATATCCATGATTTTTATTGAAAAAATAATTTTATGCCATTGAAGATAGAGTTTTTTAGAAGTTTGTTTTTCGAATTAGCAACAAATTTTTCCAGCGACAGTCAATTCGACAGCTGATTTATGCTCAGTTTGGTTTGCTATTTCAACGTAAACAGACTTACGCCAGAACGACGCTTACAAATTTTACAAACATAAGAATGTTCTCAGGTTTTCACGGTCGTTAAAATCGTGTGTGTGTAATTTTCTGGGATATTCTGCCGTGTATATCTGACTTCTCCAGCCGACGTTTCGAATCCCGTTGCAGGGTCCAACATCAGCCCCGATGATGGACGCTGCAATGAAATCTGAAACTTCGGCCAGGGGTCAGATATCCACGGCAGAATATCCCAGAAAAATTGCAAACTTCGTTAGCATATTTGAGCCATAATAGTATAAATTTATTTTTCCGCAAAGCCATACCACGATGTTTTTCGTTTTATTTAATTTTAATTTTGTATAGATACTTTTAAAGAACACCCTGTAGCTTTTATAATAAAGAGTGAGACAGAGCTAGTCCACAATACCTTGCAGGCAGTGTCTAAATTCAATAGTTATGGAAATAAGCGATATCAAAGTTTTCATTTTTTAAATATTATTAACTTGCTATCTGTAAAATGTTGGACCATCATTGAAGTAAGTGCAGCATTGGGATAAGTGCATTTACTCCCAATATCTCTAAACAGATAAAAGAAACAATGTCCCATCACTTAAACCCATAGAAAAGACGACAAAAACGTCATTACCATTGTAAAGAAAATTGTCTATGAATTTTGGCGGTCAAAAATATAAAGTTGTTTTCGAAGTCGATGTGTTGTGAAAAGTCTTGAAATTTTATTGTTAATGTCAGTGTAGAATTTCAAATTCAAGCAAGCAGCAGCTAATTGTCTAATGTGTCAATACACACACTTATTGTTCATAAATTAATCATTTCTATGTAAATATTTCAAATTTAAAAACATAATCGATATTTTTCCTAAACGGGGAAAGTGTGTCTACATTGTGTGTTTCTAAAAATGTTTATTTGTAGATTTTCCATATTTAAAATAGCAATTATTATTTTATATATGTATAAACTAATTATCTCCCCTGCTGCTTGCATTTTAAACTCATTAGAATACTCGAGGAATAAATTGTAATCTTTCATTGTATATAATTTGAAGAAATATATGCCGCACTTATACGGTTTTGAATATCTTATCTATGGTTTTGAAACAAAAAAGTTCACCTCATTATCATACAATGGGTTGCAATAAATTGTAAACAAGTCAATAAACATCTGCATGATAATAATTTTTTTTTATTAAAAAAAATATTCATAAACACGGACTCGCTACATAAAAAAAAACACCCTGTTAATATACATTTCACAAAATGGTTTTATTGAAACTGATTAAATATTTCAAATACAAATATTTTTTTGCTAAACAATATACAATAAATAATTTAATATTAGTTTAAACAATATTTAAAATAATTCTATTTCAGATCGTTTTACAATCTTGTTTTATAAATTACACAAGTTTTCGTATATAGTTCTATATTTTTTTTATAAGTAAGCACAGCTGGAATGTTAGTTGTCTTCTGAAAAAAAAGAAAATTAAATATTTATATGCAAGCGAAAACACAGCCATTTGAATACATTTGTGTGTTTTTAGATTAGATTAAAATATAGTATGTTCTTAACACATGCCAAGAACGTGCTTGGGATGTACAATCTACGAACCGAAGTAATTGATTGCAAACGCACTGAAGTATATCAGCAGAAAGTAGTGATGTCAACTAGCGTGTTCGTAAGGAATCGACCATTTTACTGAGAAAATATAGTTTTGATTGCTTAAACGGCTTTAAAATATTTAATTCATCACCAATACTATTTGTTTTTGCATTAGAACAATTTTTTCTTACTAAATGATATTTTCCATCGCATCAATTTTACGTGGGATTGAATTAAAAATTATTTTTAGAGGATTCGCTTTACATAATCGATTTCCTGCTACTCATTTCTAAGGGCTAATGTTTTTCAATAATGTCAATAGGAATTGCACTGCGGGATTTCCCAACACCCAATCTGAATAAATTAGAAACACCCGGAAAACACGGAAATGAACCAGAGCCTCTGAACATTGGCGGCAGCGGATACGAGCTAAGTTTTGTTTGACAGCTAGCGAAAAACCACGGATCGGACGATTTGGTGAGCAATGGCGACCGGCGATTTAGGTACCAGAGTATCTACCTGAGTGTGGGATATTTAAAGTGAGCGAATCAGCGCGACAAGTGGAAGATTCTCGAGAGTGACGATTAGCGCGAATCGCGATAAATTGTTACAATAAAGTTTGTGTCCAGTGACTTTTTGTATGAAATAAAGGTTTTTTCGTCTCCCGGCACCGTGAATACGTGAAAATAATTAGCCAAAATATTAACTTTATAGCGCACGTATTTACGGAAATATGATTGGTTTAGTTGATTTACTGACAGAGTGATGGGTGCGCGGGCCGGCAGATAACGTGTGAGCGAGACGGCGGGCAGTCTAAGCTTGCTCGGGTCTCGGTAACAGGCAAATATATCGCATCATACCGTTGTAATTAGACTCGTGATAAATTCGCAAAATCACGCCGATTTTTACTGAATCAAATCCCTAGAATACTCGTACAAAGAAAAACATTGCAATAGTAAAGGTTGTATTGGCGATTTGCTAGTCGATGCTGTGTCATATCAAGGTGCCTATCATTAATTTTGCTTGGGGTGATTCGTTGGGGGGTAGGTGATAGGAAACTAAGTCAATGCAACAATAATCTTTAGCCAAAGATAACGGAATAAATTGTTGCGATTCTAGTTGCAAAAGGCAAATTCTAGTCCGAGCTGGCCTTGGATGGGTAGCTAATAGTTATAGTGGCGCGGGCTGTAGTGGACGGGCTTACGGTTCACCCGTCTAGGGAGTTCATACGAGTAATTGTAATCTTCAACGCTGTAGTAATTTATGGATCTCTTTGTTGGCTTAGGTTTCCTGGGCTTCGTGCACGGTGGCTTGACTTCCACGCTTGTGGGGGCTCCTTTACTCTCCTCCTGGGCATTCTCACCTTTTTCGTTGCTAGAGTGGCTACACTTGCCCTCGTTGTTGACCGCGTCGCTGGAGGCTTCTCCTTTCCCTACCGCGAAAGCCTTGGTTTCCGGATCTTCGTTTCCGTTGCTGGAACTGCTGGAGAAGGCGGCCGAGTCGTCCCCGCTCTGCGCCGCGCCGGTGGCCTTACCACTTCCCGTCGTGTAAGTGTAAGTCTTGGGCTTGCCGTCACCGTCGCTCACGCTCTCGGAGTAGCTCGTGGATCCGTCGCTGTTGGTCGAGCTGCTGAAGCTGGTGCTGCGTGCGCCTCCGGAAGAATCGCTGGAGGATTTGGAACCGCTGCTGGACGAGGAGAAACTGCTAGTCCCTCCGGGGATCAAGACGACCGGGTCCGGCAGGGTCGGGGGGACCGGAGGAGTGGGTGGCTTGATCTTGGGGAAGACGAAGGGCTTGATCTTGGGGAGGATGAATTCATCGTCACTTTCGTCTTCTTCATTACTGGAGTGGCTCCACTCCCCCAAGTTGTTAACTGCGTCACTGGAAGCTTCTCCCTCCCCCGTCGCAAAAGCCTTGGTGTCTGGCTCTTCGTTTCCGTTGCTGGAACTGCTGGAGAAGGCGGCCGAGTCGTCCCCGCTCTGCGCCGCGCCGGTGGCCTTACCACTTCCCGTCGTGTAAGTGTAAGTCTTGGGCTTGCCGTCACCGTCGCTCACGCTCTCGGAGTAGCTCGTGGATCCGTCGCTGTTGGTCGAGCTGCTGTAGCTGATGCTGCGTGCGCCTCCGGAAGAGTCGCTGGCGGATTTAGATCCGCTGCTGGATGATGAGAAGCTGCTAGTCCCTCCGGGGATCAAGACGACCGGGTCCGGCAGGGTCGGGGGGACCGGGCGAGTGGGGGGCTTGATCTTGGGGAAGACGAAGGGCTTGCCGCTCCCGGCGACTGCGAAACTCCCGCCGGAGCCAGCTCCTCCGAAGCTCCCGCCGGCGCCAGCTCCCGCGAAGCTCCCGGCAGAGCCAGCTCGCGCGAAGCTCAAAGCGGAGCCGGCCTGCGCGAAGGCGCCCGTCCCCACACTGTCAGCTTTCTCTTCAGAAACGAATGCGTTGTGGCATCCTGTTTCGTCGCACCAGGATTTGGCTACCTTAATGCCTGACGCAGCCTGAAAGTAAAACAAAATACGCTTTAGAAAGGTGTTCGAGTGAATGCGGCAGAACCGTCGCAGGAGACGTTGGTGGTGAGAACCAAGACCGAATTTGAATATTGATGATAAAATGAATAAAATAAAATAATGGAAATAAATGAAGACAAGCTTGAACAAGTCTGAAAAAAGTAGGCCGACAGATGTAAAGAGAGACGGAAAGTGCGAGGCCACAGACCCGCTGGTTAACTTGACATGTAGCACCGAACTGTCAGAAATATTTGAATAATGGCATTGTAAAAAGATATGACTTGATTATTAATAATGTAACAATTTAACGTGATATAAAAAACCTCTACAGCACGGTCGCTCAAAAGAGAGAATTTTGTACATTGACCTTATCTTACGCATCCTTGTCCGCCGCCGCTGTCATCATGCCTGTGCGAGTGTGACACCAACATAATTGTGGGCGAGCAACAAGGATGCGTAAGATAGGGTCAGTGTACGAAATTCTCTCGTTTCAGCGACCGGGTTTTAACTTGGGAATAGACGAATCAGAATACAGTCGAAAATTTCTAGAAGATAAAGTGAGAAGTCAGAAAAAGAAACACGCGGGTTAGAGTAAAATAATGTTGTGTCGCTGTTAAAAGTGTTAACTCCAAGACGCACAGGCACTCCATTAAAAGAAATGACGTTCACAAGACAAAAGCAAACTAGAGAGAGACTCATTTTATGGTCTTTATTATTAAAGCAATGTCGATCTGAATGGCCAAAGGGCATGGCCGATGGGGTGAGATGACGATGACGTTGATGGTATCTGTTTTCCTGTCGCCGATTACTGAAATGTTATTTTCACACACGCGTTTCTCCATTTGAAGCAGTTGTGTCGGAGGATGTTTATTTCACTTTTAATTTATTTATAGTAAGTATGTAACGACACACGATGTAACGAAAGTAAGTGACGTATTGCGACACACTGGAGCGGGGTCTCCCGAAAGTACTTCTCCACCGGCGGTAAACGAAGTGTTTGAACAGCTTTCAGCCATGTACCTGATATATGTATTCGCACCTCAGAGTGACATGTTTGTTTGGTATTAATCAAACAAATATGTTTGCGAGTTTGTTTTGTTTGAATTGAAACAGCTGGTGAGCATTCTGAGAGCTGACGCATGCTTTGTTCTTGCGCACCTTCTTCCTCTTTGTTCTTGCCCATCTCAATGCGGACAATCGTGATCATTGAATTGCGTAGACTACCTCGCTATCAATTCAGGTTTTTAGCATTCAAAAGGTCTGCATCGACGTGTTAACGTCGTCTTAGAAACCCTCTGCCCTTTCTTGGTTCATAAAAATTTCAGTAGTGTTCGTAACATGACCCAAATATACGAGATTTCGAAAAAGTATTGTTGAACATGGACCCTCATGCTGCTCTGAGGCATTCGTTCTGAGCGTCCTTTCTGTTTCCTGAAGATCTTTCTCCAGGAGTATATTTCGAAGGCATCTGCCTGAAGATTGCCAGAAGTCTCCGCTGCATACATGAAAATTGGAAGGATATAGAAGAGAGTAAACCAATATATTCGCTTTTGTCGCTTGCTTGATGTTTCTTCTTCTTTTATTAGATCTTTGATCTGAATTGACAGGTCTGTCCTGGTCTTGTGACGGGGACGTCCAGCTCTCTCTCCATCTTTCTGGTGGTCTCCCTGGCGCCCCTCTGGAATCCCGCGCATCACGGCTCTGGGAAGTCTCGCCTGCTCCGTTCTCTCGACATGGTCCCTCCAGAAACGCCTTCTCTGCCTGCTCCCATTACAATGTCTTATATCGCAGCATCTGCGGATTTCCGCATTGGGTACTCTGTTACTGAGGGTCTCGCTCACAATGGGTTTTAGGGTCTTCATCTAGGTAGTTCTGAGAAGGTGTTTGGTTCTCACCGTATCCGCTCTTGCTTCGATAACGTATGTCGTGATGGCTTTGCTTTCCACTAGCATATGCTTATTGGCTTGATGTTACTGCCTTTCCAAATTTTCTTCAAATATAGAGCCTCTTGAATTTCAGCTTGCCCTGTTATCTGAGAAGGATTTAGTGATGGAGTTGCACTATCTAAATTTAAGAATCTGTCACTTTTTCTAGATAAAAAATAATAAAATTTCGTATTTGCACAACATTTTTGTTTTAGGAGCTAAGAATCATATGAAGAGATTGACTGATCAACATTCGCCGAAGTCCCTGCTGAATACAAGATCAATAGAGCAAATGCACTTAGTGATAATGTATCCCAAGATATATCAGTGAAGCAAAACCCTCGAAGAGGCCAAGAGCTACAGGGGGCTGTATAGTCAAATAGCGAGGAAACTGTCCACGAATTGTCTGAGAGGCCTGCCCATATTTTTCTGGCACATCGAGAAGACCAGAAGGATTGATCAGGAGTACCTGTTGGCCATCCTGGTGGAACCACAGACAAGGCTGATGCGAGGACTTCAGCAAATCACGACCCGAGGGCCCTCAGTAACGAGGCAACTGACGGCAGAAGAAGATGAACACATTTTAAACAATCTCACCTGCGAAAGGAAAATGCTTCCGATGATGGCTAACAAAATCGCGGTGTTGAATCCAGGTATCGCCATGTTTCGTTCGGGTGTCGGCTCCCACTGTCTGCGAAGTACAAATGCTTGATTTTTCGACCGTCAATATGAGCTGTCTTCGGATGCTCTTACGACGAAGATATATGTTCAACTGTACGCCGCGACTTGGACAACTGTGTATATATTACATGTTTGAACTAACAGTACGTGGTTCGGGATAATCTCTCGCGTCATGCAAGTCAATGTTTATTTAAATTAGACATACAATTGTTTAGAGAATTATTCTCTGCAGAAACATCTGGAAGCCAAATAATTGTATAATTTTGAGAACGCTGTTACAGAAATGTCCTACGAGCGTAGCCAATTAGGAGGCGGGATAAAACAGTTGTCTATTTAGAAACCTGTTGCTTGGACAGCACTCTTTCGTCTTTCTTTGCTTCTGTGGTGTGTTCAGGCCCGCCACCTTAACGAGGGTACAAAGGAACGCGGCTATAAAAGAGGAGAGCGCAAGCTCACGCCCGCTATAGACTTACCACTATAACTAGGCGTGCGAGGGAGGGCGTCCCTATCGCGTAACAGAAGTTGTCAGGGTGTAAATTTATTACACAATACATAATGTACAGAATGTCCGGTGACCGGTGTCATATTAAATACAGAAATTTGGTCGGGCAGCACTAAAGAAACCATGCAGTAATGGCGGCCGTTCTATCTGTCAAACTGTCAGACGGTAATATCGGTCCATTATTCGCTTTTTCAGCTTCGCAAAACTTTAATACTTCATTGGCAATTGTTCTTGCACCATCCCGGACTGTTTAGGATGTTTTGGACATAATAATTCAGTGTATATTGGTAATCAAGATGTCACAGCTCCCGACCAAATACAAAATTGAACTAAATGACAGGGCGAGGGGTTACCGCCGGGTGCGGGCGGGGCGGGTTTTAGTTCCAAATTCGCCGCACGCCAAGTTAAGTTGGGCAAGCAATAGCTACTAGTTCTGTAACACCATGCCACTGTTTTCTAAATGAGGTATTTTACGAGTTTTTAAAATTTGTTCCGATATTATTATTATTGGTTCTAAAGGTTATTTTTAAGCCGCGTCTTTTAATTTATGTATTTCTAGTTCAGTGTATGCGACCAGTTCATTCCTGAACTACCCGTCTCTGTCTGAAAATCAAATACAACTCGCTCAAGCCCGAGGTACCTACACACAACTATCAAGATACCTACACAACAAAACTAACCTAAACAGACTCCAACGACAGCAAAACAAAATACTAAAAATGGTCTATGATCTGAAATACCGGACACCAACTGAAACTGTATACCGTATAACACAACAATCGAACATCGAAAGCATTACAAAAATCGAATCACACTAGCAATTGGCGAAATACAAAATGAAAACATAAAAAAAAGTAACCCATAAAAACCAAAGGAGAGAATATAACTAGATGCTATCAGCTTATTCAAAAAATTTCTGGCAAATGATTTGTATTTGACGAAAATGAAACATCGCTGGATAAAGAAGTCGGCTGTTTCTATTATTGAGACGATAATAACCTATTTATTGCAATTTTTCTGCCTGTAATTCTTATTACCATAATATCTACTAAGGGACCATAAACCATAATCCAATTTTATTTACTTCCTAATTTCCAGGAAACGCAAGAAGGAGCACGCGCTTCGACCTCAACTAGTTTTAGTAGAGTTAATTTTTCGGATGTGAACTCAATATTTGATAGCTTTTCTTAGAAAAAAAACTAAAAATGTAAAACAAATCAATCCTAGAATATAAACTGTAGAACATAGAAAATAGACTCCAAATGAACCTGAAAAAATAAAAGACTTTCAAAAAAGTGCACTAGTTAAAAACTATTACACAAAACCTCAGAAAAAACTAACCCATAAAAACCAAGTTTTTATTTTACTCCCTTTCTTTGTAAATTAAGTTAACCATCGTGTAATTAAATAATTGATTGACTGAAAATGAAACATGTCTAGACAAATATCTATGTCAGAAATCTCTAAAAATATCTCTTTATTATTTGATTTCTTCCCAAAAAACCGAAGTGTGCTGTCATCTGTGAAAGTAAATTTTCGAAATTCGTAGTGAACTACCTATTATACCTACCGACGGAGTAATTCAAATTCTAAATATTCCGTGACGTTATCGGGCCGCCGTTGGTAGTAATCAAACTTTTGTAATGATTCCAGTTTGAAAAAAACATTAAAATTTCTAAAAATCCAAAATTATACTATAATTATTAATTTTTTTTAACGAAAATTTGATAGATTGGATCACAGGAAAAGGGTTAAAAATCGATCCAAAGTTTTTTCGACGGCAAGCAAGCAAGCAGACGCCACGAGTTAATATAAAGGGAGTAAAAAACTTTATCACTGAAGATCAATATAATGAGATTAAACTTTAAGGTGAATTAGTTGAACTAAGCAACATAATGTTTCTTGAAAATAAATCACAACTCTATTAAAAAAAAAATTCACTGGCTTTAACGTAGTTTGCGGTAACTCTTCATTATTAATCTCCGGCAGCATATAAATATTTGGGGCAAGTTTTTGTTTTAGCTATCCACGTGTGATAGGGAAATGGTACGAAAATACTTCTTCAGATCCCGGATTTAGCAGACAAGCCTTAAGTATTTTAAATTCTAAATATGAAGCTACTGGCCAAAGACTTATATGCACTCTAGTTACTGACGAGATGGCTATACATCACTAAACTGTATGGACGGGAAAAAAATTATCGGCGTTATTGACTTATTGTTCTTAATGTTTTCATCCTGGTTTGTATGAATGAGAATTGAAATTCTTGTCAACGGACTACCAGCAGAAACACGAGCTAGTTTGAATTCTAGAAATGTTAAGTTTTTAAAGTAAGCAAAGTAATAAAAAAAATGTAAATTTAAATATTATATTAATACGGTTCTCATTATTTTTAAATTTGTTGATAACTATTCTCAATTTGTATTTTTTTTTATTTAGCTACGCACGAAAAAAATTTGAGATTGAATAATAAATTTCTAAATTAAAAAAAGTGAAAGTATCCGATTTTACCCGACTTCCCCATTAAAACATGCCCCTGGACAATGGTTGCCGTAGCAACGAGTAAAGATACTGAGGGCATACTTGTATCTCTTTCTCACATTAAGCCATGTATTCACTAGGGGACAAATTGTCCCTCAACAGCACGCGCGGCATAGAGTCTACGTGACGTTGCAACGTTGTGCGCTGTTCCGCGACCTCGCGCACAACATAGCGCGGCATTTCTACGTGCCGTGGCAACGTTGCCATGCGCACGGTACCCGAGCGTACTCACTGCAACATTCCGCGGAGCGTCAGTACCACGTGGTATGTTTACAAGTGAATACGCATGCGCTGTATCTGTCAAGATGACAATGCGGGGAAACGAAATCTTTCTTGAACTCATCGAGGAGGCTGTAGCGATCGAAGATCGCCAATAGAATGTTCCGTCCTTCTTTCTCTTTGCAGTAAATAATTTCGCATTCTCCTCTTTTTTCTCCTCTTACTTTTCGATAAACTCATTAACATAAACAGATACGCGGCTATCATCATAATCTCATAGGGCGATATATTTCCGCGACGTCTGAAAAACAATAATTATTTGCAAAAAGGACTTTGTTTTTAATAATATTCAATTTACTACAGTAAAACCTCGTTTATTTGAAATTGCGACCCAAAAAAACATTTTGAATTGCGCGGAACCCCGTTTTCGCCAAATGAGATACCGCAGCTGTCAACATAAGCTCATCGGGTGACATTTCCGCGACAAGATATGCGAGTCCCGGTGTGTACACGTCAAATGGCCGCGTCATTGTCCCCGAAACATGAGCGTAGATGTTGATGCGACATGCCGAGCGGAATGTTTCGCGATTTGTCCCCTAGTGAATACATGGCTTTAATGTTTGCATGTACTGTGATTTTTTGTATCGTTCAATGCGATATTCGCTACATACGAAAGCCGGCTAGTATGGAAATAACGTGTCTATATTATAATACGTCAATGGATATAGCAATATTGCTTATTTCAGATATTTATTTTTATTTTATTTATTTATTTATTAACTGTTCGAAGAATATTTTTTCTTCTTCTGTATGAAGGCTTGAACTTTGTGGTGACATTATTATTAAAATAAAACACAAATCACTTTGTTTCACCACTTTATTCGATTAAGCAATCTACATGTTTCGGGAACAATGTTCTCTTCTATGTCAATGTTCTCTTCTATGACAACAGATGACCCAGAATAATTAACACCCCTCCCCACCCCCCTCATCCGCCGCTTCACCGTAACAAATTTGCTTGGTTTAACTTTTAAAAATCTTTAGTACACAATAATCCTGAAGAAGAGACCATTGTTCTCGAAACATGTAGATTTTTTAATCTAATAAAGTGGTGAAAACAAAGTGATTTGTGTGTTATTTTAATTTATTTATTGTTTATTTACATTTACATTTAGTTACATTTAGTTAATACAAGATACTAATAACTGCCACACTAGGTAAAAACCTGTTCTGTGGCAGTTATCCTCATATGGTATTTATGTAGTAGTAAAAAATGACAATTAAAGAATCTAAATCTAAAAGAAAATAAAAAGAAAAGAAAATGTACATACAAAACATTTCAGAGACTATTGAGTTTTATAGGTATAGACAACGATATAATAAACTGTAGGTACGTTACAAGCGTGAAAACTTGGCAACTCAAAGATAAGGTAATTGCCTTAGTTGCATTCGTCATGGAACGGACCTTCGTTGTGATCGGGCGCGACGATACCCCGAAAAAAAAAGTCCTGGGGAAAAGGGAATAGAGTATCGTACACTATTGTAAGAATGAGTATGTTATTTTAGTCACCGTGACTTCAATTTGCCTGATTTTTACGTGATTACTTGATTTAGTGATTTATTGTCTCTTTCAATTCAATATTTGTTACATATGAAAGCCGGCTAGTATAGGAATAACGTGTCTATATTATAATACGTCAATGGGTATGGATAGATTGTTTTCATATAAATAAACTAGCTGGGCCCGGGCGGCTTCGCACACGTAGATTTTTAGTACACTGTTTGGATCGTCATAGAACTTTTGCAAACCTTCTAGAACATTTTCCTTCCAGAACTTTCAAGAAATTTATCGAATGTACAGGAACCTTCTAGACACACCGACACATTCCGCCACTCAGTTTAGAACCTTATAGAACTTTCGGGAATTTTCTAGAACCTTCTCCATCCAGAACTTTCTAGAGCAGGTTTTTCCGGAACCTTCTAGACTCACCGACACAGTCGGGGCGCCTATTTTGAAACAATCTGAAGGATTTGCGGCCTTCCCACAACAAAACAATGAGCTAGAAAGCACATTTTCGGCACCCACTCCCACCCACGCTCAACCACCCCCACTAAACTCGCATATTTTCGATGCGACACCAAGGGCTATCCACCACCATAACCACTGGTGGGTGGTTGTGGCTGGTTGTGGAGAAAACTTGGCGAATAGGGAAACACAGGTTTCTTTTTATATATATATATATATATATACATATATCTATATATCTATATATATATAATATATATATATACTATATATATATATCGTATACTCTATTATATCTATATTCTTATATCTCTATAGCTATCTCAAATTTGTATATGCGATAATAAAGTATATCCGGATTCCTAAAGCCGAGCAAAAGTCATTAACGGCGTCGCTGGAGAAACCCACTCCTCCACAAACACCTGCCGCAGAATTTTTTCAAACTTTCACTTGACGGTGAGCTCCGGACCCAAACGGTTGTACGCTTTTTGGAGAAGCAGCTCATCGACAAGGCGCCCTGAAGATGAACAGTGAGATCTGTTCGAAACGTCGGCAGACGACTGGTCCTGACGACCAGAATTTGACGCGGGTTACCCCCAAAGTAGTTAGAACTAACATATATATATATATATTGATTGTGTTAACCTTGCTACGCTGTCTCTACAGTAGGGCTCCAAAAACTACCAAAAAACCTTGCATTAGACAAAGCAATTCCATTTGACGTTTGTTTTGAACGAACAAAACATCCCAGAGCAAATATACATTGAATGAACAATAACTCATCACTCTAATTCTTGACGAATGGCTGCGACGTGCTCATTCGACCAACTGTTCTAATATTCAGTATCCACACAAATAATATTTACAAATTCCAGATTATTCTCGTCTCGATATGAATCAGCTGAATCGCACGTAGAGTCATGGAAAAAAGCAGTGAATCGGCCGCATTCCGAAAATAGCAATTTTGTTATTCAAAGGTGAAGTAGACAAGAAAATCATAATAAACTAACAAGTAAACATATACAGGGTTATTTGTAAAACATTAATAACCTCGCAGGACCATATTCCTGCCTTGATTGTGAGTCGAAAATGTTCAAGCTATCATGAATTAATATCAAAAGTTATGGAGATGTGCGACATCAAAGTTTTAATTTTTTTTCAATATTTCTGACTTACATTTTGTAAAATGCCGGACTATCATTACAGTCACTTATATCGAATATGAAAAATTCATTCTTTTTAATACAAGTCGAATAAAATAATAGAAACCTTCGAATTCCAATTGGAAAACATTCCAATTGGAAATTTTTCAGGGTTTTTGTCATTTTATTTAACTTGTATTAAAACGAATGAATTTTTCATGATCGAAATAAGTCACTGTAATTATAGTCCAGCGTTTTACAAAAAATAAGTCAGAAATATTGAAAAAAAAATGCAAACTTTAATGTCGCGTATCTCCATAACTATTGATATTAGGTCAAAATAGCTTGAACATTTTCGACTCATAATCAAGGAAGTGTTTTACAAATAACCCTGTATACTCGTAGATCCCCTCTAATTGACATTTTCAAATAACCTATAACTAAAAATATTTTTAAGATTTGATTCTGCCATAGATTTTTGACGTGTAACATCTTTCCTCTCGCTTTCCTGCAATGTGTTGCGATGATTTCGTGAAAAGGGACGGAAACGCATAAAAGGAAGTGAGACGCGCGCGATTTCATTTAACCAGTGAGCGCGCGCGTGGCACGCGCGATGGACAAAAAACACCGTTTGTAAACAAACAAATGAGCAAGTACCATCATGCTGTATTTAAAGCTTATAGAGAAAATATTATTCCATATGCGCTTATTAATTTCTTCTAAATTCAAATTCAGATTCAAATTTAAATTCAGTAAATTGAATTTAACTGTAAAACTATGGAAAAATTGTCGTTGTCGCGTTGGAGTCGTATTTATATTTTGACGTTTGACGGGTAAAGCCATGTATTCACTAGGGGACAAATCGCGAAACATTCCGCTCGACATGTCGCATCAACATCTACGCTCATGTTTCGGGGACAATGACGCGGATATTTGACGTGTACACACCGGGACTCGCATATCTTGTCGCGGAAATGTCATCCGATGAGGTTATGGATGACAGCTGCGGTATCTCATTTGGCGAAAACGGGGTTCCGCGCAATTCAAAATGTTTTTTTGGGTCGCAATTTCAAATTAACGAGGTTTTACTGTAGTAAATTGAATATTATTAAAAACAGGGTCCTTTTTGCAAATAATTATTGTTTTCCAGACGTCGCGGAAATGTATCGCCCTATGAGGTTATGATGACAGCCGCGTATCTGTTTATGTTAATGAGTTTATCGAAAAGTAAGAGGAGAAAAAAGAGGAGAATGCGAAATTATTACCTACAAAGAGAAAGAAGGCCGGACATTCTATGCGATCTTCGATCGATACAGCTCGATGAGTTCGAGAACGATTTCGTTTCCCCGCATTGTCATCTTGACAGATACAGCGCATGCGTATTCACTTGTAAACATGCCACGTGGTACTGACGCTCCGCGGAATGTTGCAGTGAGTACGCTCGGGTACCGTGCGCATGGCAACGTTGCCACGGCACGTAGAAATGCCGCGGTATGTTGTGCGCGAGGTCGCGGAACAGTGCACGACGTTGCAACGTCACGTAGACTCTATGCCGCGCATGCTGTTGAGGGACAATTTGTCCCCTAGTGAATACATGGCTTAAAACTATGGAAAAATTGTCGTTGTCGCGTTGGAGTCGTATTTATATTTTGACGTTTGACGGGTGACCGTCACGGGCGTCATGTATTTCTTTGCTCCTAATGATAACTAATTGATTGTATTATTCTTCTTCTTTTGGTGTCATGTCAGGTCCCCCCAACGTTGACTATCACCCGAGAGAAAGCGTCCCTGTCCTGGGCAGCACGAAACAGCTCTCCAACACTTCTTATGCCCGTCCAGTCGCGTATATTGCGGAGCCAGGAAATTTGTCTCCTTCCAACACCTCTACGACCCTCTATCTTGCCCATAAGAATCAGGTGGAGCAATTCATATTTTTCTCCTCTGAGCACATGACCCAAATACGATATCTTTCGGATTTTGATATTTGTCAGCAACTCTCTATTCACTCTAGCTCTTTGAAGAACTCTTGTGTTGCTGACCATATCCGTACAGGGTATCCGGAGCATTCTCCGATATATCCACATTTCGAACGCCTCCAGCCGGTTCATGCTACTCACTTTCAGGGTCCACGATTCCACTCCGTACAGCAGGACTGACCATATATAACATTTGACCAGTCGCTGTCGAAGTTTCAGGTTAAGATTGTCATCGCAGAATATCTGTCTCATTTTGTTAAAAGCAGCTCGCGATGCTTCAGTTCTGCATTTGACTTCGGTTTCTGGGTCGAGGTCTTCCGCTAGAATACTTCCAAGGTATTTAAACTTTGTAATTATTTGTATTATTATTAATTTATATTTATTATTAGTTTATCATAAAAAGTGTATTCTGTATTATGTAAAAACTTGCTTGTCAAGAACTCATTCCTAAATTGTATTTAATGATTGTCAGCCAGTCTTTACTTTGTTCTGAATGTCATTCACAACAAGTCGTTAACTAAGGAATAAGTATTCATTTATTTTAAAAAATTAAAAAAGTTAAAAAAAAATACAATAAATAAATTACGGATGTTATAAGACAGACATATGAACGGACCGACAGACAGACAACGTAATTATCATAGTTGGGATTTATTTTATGATTTATTATTAATCCAATTAATTTAATTTCGATGTCTGTCGGTCCGTCCGTCCGTCTGTCTGTCCCCATAACTTCGTGTAACGTCCGTAACTTCTTTATAGTAATTTTTTTATACGATTTTTTTAAATAAAATAAATAAATACTTATTCCTCAGGAACCGCTAGTTTATCATAAAAAGTGTATTGTGTAATTACATCGTATTCAAAATGTTTACAAAATATTCACACTTTGTACTCCAAAGTCACTCTAGGACCATCTATCGGGGTCATTAATGACCTGTTGACGGAGTGTTTGTTAAAAATATAAAAATAATATTGATGAATATGTTGTCGTTTTCTATAAAATGGTTAGCATATTCTGAAAAGTTATTATTAGTGAGGCACCTTTAATGTTCTTTGTTGAAGAAAGCGGAGGTTTTCAAAACATGCTGTAGTAATATTTTCAATAAAGCTAGTGGGAAAAAACAAAATATGTATTTTTATTTTTAATTTTAAAGGCAAATTCTAATACCGGTATCTATTATTGAAAAACTAATTACCTACACGAATGTGTCGGGTACCGACCACGCGAGTACGCGTGAGAGGATGTTAACATGTTATTGTGGATTACATCCGAAACACCCTGTACAAAATTGCTGTCAATGTATTTTAAGCAATATTTTTGTAAAAAATGCAGAAACTCAAAAGTTAACCTAACCTAAAGGTTTCCTTAGAAATTTTGGGGGCATGTTTTCGATGTGTAACATCTTCCCTCTCGCTTTACCGCAATCTGCGGCAGTGATTTCGTGAAAAGGGACGGAAATGCTTACTACAAGACGCCAGGGAAGCGCGCACAATTTCATTTAACCAATGAGCGCGCGCGGAGCACGCGCGATAGACAAAAGTCATCGTTTACAAACAAATCAATGTCCAGCAAGTGCCATTACAGCGAAGACGCACACTAACAGCCAACGCTTCTGATTTTGTATATATGTTGCGCGTCTGGGTATTATAACTTTGATATATTTTGCCTTATATCTTCGAAACTATCCAATAAATACTTAATTTTTTTACATTAATGTAAACAATAACTACCCCTCATTTTATGTAATTTATGTGATAATTTTAAAATATTTATTCAAAGTTTTCATACAATATGTACCGCGGCACACTACCGCCGTCTTTGAAAATAAATAAAAACATATAATTGATAAAACACATTTCTAAATAAAATGTGTATGTTGATTGATATACGGTACCTACTTACCTAAGTAGTGCGGCAAAATTCAATGATAAATAAATGCACATACATTTTCTTTACTTGTATTTACTAATTAATAAATATATAGGTAGGTATTAGCTTTTTTAAATTTTGTTTTAATGCTCTGCTTGCATTTAAACAGACGCTCAATTGATATGTCTGATTGTGAGATGTCAAATGTTACACATCATATGCGACTACTGCGAGGCTCGCTTCTAAAGTGTTTAGACGACATCTGTGTTCAGTTCCACGCATTTCATCATGTATCAACAGTTTGGTTTCCATGTCAACAGTGTCCAAGCAATTTCCCTGTCTAATGGATGCATTAGCCATCCGAGTAACCACTTAAGGGTGCCACACACGTGTACTAAAGAGTCTTCACTCATTACTGGCCAATTTTATATCATTTGCTTACAAGAACTTTAAAAGCACGCGTTTGACCTTTTTAAAGCACTAATGCATTCGGAAGAGCGCAGTGTCCACCGAGTGCATCTTTGAAAGCTTTAGTGGAATAATGACATTTCAGGGTTGGAAGTGGAAAAATAGAAAAAAAAAACGAGTGACCCTTTCAGTAGTCGCATTTGACAATTCAATTCAATTCAATTTTTATTTATTCCATAATATGTATATTACAAACTTTATGTTCAAAGCATACATATTATGAATTTACATCGAAAAATATACATGTACACACATACATACACACCTATATACATATATACACACATACATACATACATACATACATACATATATACACACACATATATATATTGTATATTAAAATAATAATATTTATTAATAAACAATTAAAAATGACCTGTACAATCTGGTCAAAGGTGTAGGAGAATCCTGCTTCGGAAAACCCCGTCAGACACATGGAATATATCAATATCCAAAGCGATCTTGTTCAGCATAGCTGTAGCTCTTCCAACAGGCATAACCATCGGCAGGTTGGTCCTGTATATTGGAATGTGAAACAATCTATGCTGACGATGTCTAAGGTAATTATCAGGAACATAGAAACCAATGCTCTGCATAATTTCAGTATTGTCGATCATACCGTGCAACAATCGATAAAAATGTGTAATCAAATACACATTCCTTCTAGTCTCTAAACTATTGTGGCCAAGCATACCCTGGAGAAACTCGGTTGGGTAAAGCCAAGGATAATGCCCGTACTCTCTCATGTAGAGATATCTCAGAAACTTCTTTTTGACTTTCTCCACAATAAGAGAGTACTTGCTCTCATGTGGCCCCCATATCATCGAGCCACTCTCGAGTCTACTCCGCACCAAGGAGTTGTAAAGAGTTCTCAGTATGCGGGTATTCTCGAAAACCCTGGCAGTACGCAGAACAAATCATAACATTCTCAAAGCATTACCACTGATCGTCTCTATGTGATCGTGAAATGTCAGGTTGCTTACAAATCTAACACCTAGATTAGATGTTCTTGTCGGATTTTGGTCGTTCATTTTGTGGCGAAAAAATAGAGTTTTTTGGGCCCTAGTGAAGAATGTAACCGAACACTTGGAAACATTAAACAAAAGTTTATTTCGTCTTCCCCATTCACATATATTTGATATATCTGTTTGGAGAAGATGAAAATTGTCCAAAGTTGATACCTTTAAGAAAAGCTTTAAGTCATCCGCAAATAACAGAAAGCGCGAGTTTAAATTTACATTTTTTATATTATTGAGAAAAATCGAAAACAACAATGGACCCAGGTTAGATCCTTGCGGGACACCCGAGAAGGTATAGAAGCACTCTGACGCGAATAGACCGTAGGAGACGTATTGGTTCCTATTTCGGAGGTAGCTCGCCATAAATTTTAGCATACCATCCGAGAAACCAATCTCATACAACCTTTTCAATAAGACATCATGGTTGACTGTATCAAACGCTTTGGCGAAATCTTTATATGAACAGTCTACCTGATGTCCCGCGTCCAGAGCTTCCGTGACGTAATTTGTGAAAATCATCAGATTGGTCTCAACCGAGCGGCCTTCCCTGAATCCATGTTGTTCATCAATTATAAACAGCTCTACTCGGGAAGCGACGGTTTTACTTATTACGATTTCAAATACATCTTGACATCTCACAATTAAACATACAACATACATTGACATCTCACAATTAAACATATCAATTCGTCATGATCGTAGAACAATGACGGATGTGCAAAAAATTCCATATTGACTTTCTCTAAT